>JAQBSW010005487.1:0-57015 GCA_029291075.1 Eudiplozoon nipponicum
ATTGTGTGTAGTGTAGTGTGCGGCAGGACAGCTCAGTGGCTAGAGCACCAGATTCCGAAGCAGACGTGCCCAGGTTCGTATCCTGTCCGCGGCAAATTCTGGCCAGTACTTGATGAGTTCCCAATAAGGACGAAACCGGTCTACTGGATGAATTGCCTTTTCTACACTATACAATTCTTAGTTTATACTGACATATGTAAGTAATTAATGGGTCAGGTGTTTATATCAAGACCGCAACCTTGATTATAATAATTGTTATCACCACCCGCGCAACCAATGTTCGTTTAATTATATAAATGTTCATTTCAATACCATTTCCCCATGTAATGTGGTGTCTGTTCAGTAATGACAGATTGGGCATGGTTAGTTGGAACTTTGGGTCTAAATGGATGCCATATGAGCTCCACCTAAAGGAAAAATTGACTAACCAAGTTACATTAGTTAGTATATAACTGAAAATTGTGTGTAGTGTAGTGTGCGGCAGGATAGCTCAGTGGTTAGAGCACCAGATTCCGAAGCAGACGTGCCCAGGTTCGTATCCTGTCCGCGGCAAATTCTGGCCAGTACTTGATGAGTTCCCAATAAGGACGAAACCGGTCTACTGGATGAATTGCCTTTTCTACACTATACAATTCTTAGTTTATACTGACATATGTAAGTAATTAATGGGTCAGGTGTTTATATCAAGACCGCAACCTTGATTATAATAATTACGTAATGTTGTTCGACTGATTAAATCAATTGGGATTTGTGTTTATTTCAAGCTTGAAAATTTCATTTAAAATACAGTAAATCGTATGGTTAAAATTTTTTGCTATTTTTTACTACTCTGTCAAATTCCACCTCTGCGTTGTTGGTGTGTTCAAAAACATTCTGATGATACTTTCCACTTGTTTGACAGATTTGAACATATGCCGAACACATATCGTTGTATTTAACATAATTAACAGCCTACCTTTTACAAATTTTTAGAAATCTTTTAATTATTCTTTCACAAAATCAATATTCTGTGCAAAGTGCATCAGTAATTTTTAGCTTTTGAAAATTTGGCATTATTCAAATTTTCATATTGATCATCTTTCTCTACTTTCTTACCAAATTTTCGTTCAACTTTACATGGCTTCATCTTTAAACACTTTCTTTCAACTCCGCTTTTAAATGCCGTTATAGGAATATTTAAAAAATGGAATTGCTATTTCCATCAATTCCACAAATACTTTATAATTATAATTGTCTTCAGCACTTTCCTAACCAATGGTTGATACATTGAGTTTTTGATGACGTACGGATAGAAATTTAATCAATAAATGCAACACCTCAATCCATTAAACAAGCCGTAGCTATGTGATTTTTAAGCATAGTACACAGTTTACAAAAGGCTATGACACTTTGAAGAATTAAGATAAGCATAAAAAATTGCTTATCGCTTAAATATGCTATGGAAGAACCATTTTCCATTTAATATAATCCTTAATTGAGTTCTTCGTCTCATAAAAACATGAAGTCAACATTGATAAAATGCTATCTTAATTAGCATTTTATAAAAATAAACAAACAGAAATATTTAGTTCTGCTCACGTTTTTATCTGCCAGTTGTCAAGTATCACACGAGAGCATATTTCATTTTGCCAGATTTAACGTATTTTGATTCACAGACACATTGCGTTTAAAAAAGAAATTTTTTTAACAAAAATCTAAACGAAATTTAGTTTGTGCAAAAATATTTTTGTTGTCCGTTTCTATGCATTTGTTACTTTAACTGAGTTAGAAACTGTGCACTAAAACATAAATTTATTATAAATCACGTATATTCAACGAATGTAATACTGGCTTTATTACAAAAATGCAATAAATGCTCCGCGCGCTATGTTGGTCTGACTGGCGGATTAATGATGAAAAAACCCAAGAGCATTTAGGCTAAGCATATCCGGCAAAGAACAAAACGCTTCTGCAATAACTAAACACATTATTTATGGAAAACACTTGCCAAACTAGGCGAACCGCCAGATTTGTTTCAAAACAAGAAACGGAAAAGAATTACGTATTGCAGAAGCACTTAGTGGCAACATCATTTATCCTCCGCTAACCAAATAAAAGAAGATGGTATTTGAAGTGAACAAAATATGGTGAATTTATTTTGCACAAATGTATGTGTGTATGTGTGCCGTCATGCGCTTCTCACGTTTCCTGTGTTTTGTTGTACAGTTTATATATTTAATGCTATATCATCAATTTTGCCGTTCAAATCTGAGTAAATAAAATATCAAATATTGCAATCGAGTTGAGTTCTGCCACGAAATGTTCCACTTCATAATGAGTCTATGCTCTAATAAAAGTTTTATTTCTCAATTCACAGTCTGATAACTTTTAGTTAATATGCTTTTGTCTAGCAAATAGTTTTTTTGAGGCATTTATGAAATTTTATCATAATTCGATACTGTCTCAAGGCAGAAATATAAAGCCGCTAGAAACTCAATATACTTCGGTGTTATTATTTAAAGAATAGAGTCTCTCATTTATAATAAGAAATGACGTACTCCATTAAGCTCGCAATGCAAAATAAAATGCGTGGAATTTTCACCAGATTAAGACGATATTAAGCTCTTCACTGAACTGTTTTCGTAACAGTGCTAGAAAATTATCCTAGACAACTTAAAGTATCAAAATTAAAACATCAATGATTACATGAGTGGTGGTAGCAATTATTCAAATCAAGTTTGCGAGTTTGAAGTAGACAACAATCCCGATGTATTTAACCTGGCGTGGAACAACGAAACAAACCTACCGTCAGTCAAATGTACTGACAACTTTCGATCTTTCATGATCATCGACAGAGTACGAATGTAAACTGATTAGCGAGGATCAAACAGCAATGCATATATATTGCAAGCAAATTTATTTATGCGGATCTCACCTCTAGTAGTTTAACAATTTATGCGAGACTTTTGAATGTGAGAGCCACATATCTAACTTTTCTTTCACTATATATGCATTTTGGTTTGATCCTTGCTAGTCAGTTTCCCGTCGTACTCATATGATTATAATGGAAGATCGAAACACGTTGGTACGTGTTAGTAGCAATAGTTTTGCTTTTTTTGTTCTATGACTGATTAAATACAGCAGGATTTGTGTTTACCACAAGCTCGCAAACTGGATTTAAATAATATATTCTGTTGTCTTCATAACCTTAATTTTTGTATACAATTGCCAAAATATTATGAATATTTTAAGTGATACCAATAGAAGTACACATTGTACAATTTTTAGAAATTCCATATCCTGTGAGGAGTTAAGTAAACAAATTGCGCACGTTATGATAAACTATGCTAATTTAGCACTCGATTACTGGCAGCAATTTGTGGCTAACCAGCCTAATTGAGAAATAATTACCAGTCTTATTAACTATAAAAGTGATTATTGACGCAATTAATATTGCCAACAGCTGCAGAAATTCAAATATGCGTATCTGGCAAAACCCTGCTCCAAATCAAATCAATTATTGCTGTTGTTACACACATTTCGAAAGTTTAAAATACCTTCAAGTTTGGAAGAACGTCGAACAGCTGGACAATGGTTAAAACGCAATGGCTTTCAAGGTGGCGATAGCAATTCTTTAAATCATGTATTCTACATTGAAATACACACCAGACCTATTGCATTTAACCGGTTGTACAGCACTGCAAAACTAACTCAAATCACATGCAAAGTACTTATATTTTAGAAATTTATTTGAACATCAATCGTTCACATTAGCAAGACATATACGTTACAAAAATTATATAAATAAAGGTTGCAATCTTGATGTAAACACCGGTCACATTCCATACATACTTATTTCAGTATGAACTAAGCATGGTATAAGATAGAACAGGCAATTCTTTCAGTAGACCCGTTTCGTCCTTATTGGAAACTCTCACGTATTGTCCGGAATTTGCCACGGAAAAGGCTCGAACCTGAGCACGACCGCTTTCTAGTCTGTTGCTCCAACCACTGAGCCACCCTTTCGCACGCTCCACACAATTTTCAGTTAAATACAAAGTAATGCTTTTCGGTTAACCTTTCCTTCAGCTAGTGTCTATATGACATCCTTTTCGACCTAAAGTTTGAACTAACCATTCCAAATCTGTCATTATAAATTAGAAACGATAACACATAGAGAAGTGGTATTGAATAGAACATTTGTATAAATAATTGAACATTAGTTGCGCATACGGTGATTATACTGAAAAATGAATGAAAATAACGTGTCAGATGTATGTATCAAAAAATTATTATCATAGCCCGCACAATGAACGTTTATTTAATTATAAAAATATTCAATTCAATAATCCTTTCCTATGTAGCCTGATGTCTGTTGTATAATGAAAGATTGTGGATGGTTATTTGGAACTTTAGGTCTAAATGGATTTCATATAGACACCAGCTAAGGGAAAATGTAGCCAGGAAACATTATTTAGATTATAATTGATAATCGTGTGTAATGTGCGGCAGGGCGGCTCAGTGATTAGAACAACAGATTCCGAAGTGGACGTGCCCAGTTACGAGATGTGTTCGCGAAAATTCTGGCCAGTACGTGATGAGTTCCCAATATGGATGAAACATGTCTACACTATACAATGCTTAATTTATTCAGAAAAATGAATTTACATGATAGTTCAAGTGGAGAAAATGTGGCAACTCTCTAGACATGAATTCCGTATAACCACATCGCATATGTTATTATTATAGAAAAGATACCACGCTTCATGGAGAAGAATAAGAACATTTATATAATTAAGCGAATATTGGTTGCGCAAGCGGTTTTTATAATTATTTCAATCAGGTTTGCGATCTGGAGGTAAACACCAGTTCCATTATATACGCACCTTTGTCTCTAAAATCTAGACATAATAAAATGTGTAAAATGAAATTCATCCAGTAGACTGGTTTCATTCTTATTGGGAACTACCCACGAAACCACTTTTCATTTGCCAGACTTAACGGTGCCTGTTTGCTCGGGCAGGGATAACACTTATTTAAATCAAGTTTGGAAGCTTCATGCAAATACCAATCTCTTGATATATAAATTCCCAATATAAGCTAAGCATTGTATAATATAGAGAAAGAAATTCATCAACTCGACAGATCTTTACATTATTGGGAGTACTCTTCAAATTCTGTATAAGAAGAAAACAATTTGCGCAAAAAATACGGACCATAAAAAGATATCAACTAAGATTAATTAAATCAAAACGAAAAAGCTAACATTATTACCGATAAACTAAGAAAAATTGAACTAACTCCAACAAGATTACATTGTCACCAATAAACAAAAAAACGTTGATTAAATGAAAATGAAGAACTTTAAATAAATTTATGTTCAAGTTAGATTTATTTTCTAATACATTATAAGAGAAGAAACATATTATGACGAAGCACAAATAAATAAAGTAAACATTAATTTAATACACCTTACACGGTGATAAGAGATCATTCTTGAATAAAGGAACTAATAAAAGCAAGATACTTTTTTAACAGCATATAAATCAAAAACCATTAGAAGAAAAGTAGAGTTTTTAATTATTGCGAAAATTCATAGATTGTAAGCAAGCTTATTTATCATGAAGCTTAACTGAAAATATGAGCATTTATGTAGAAATATAGATAGAAACTTTATTATGAACGGCATTTAAAATAAGTGTATAAATACTGTTAAAAATATACCTAACATCTTTTATTCCATAATTTTCAGTGTGCTCGTTTAGCATTTCTTGAAATAGCAAATCGGAACAGCGTTTCTAGCTATTTGCTATTGCGATATTATGCATTGAAACTAGCAATATATAAACTGATTAAGCGTTAATTATATTTTCTCCAGATCATAAATCGAACAGTTTTCTATATAAAATTGTGTACAAAGTGTTTCGCACCTAGTAAAAAATTAGTTCAAGTAGGACGAAATGGATAAACCAAAATTAGCATGAACAAATGATAAAACCTCATGCAAGAAATCACGGAAGTTTGATGAGACTTCTGTGCATAAAGTAAAGCGACATATAGATTCATTGCCTTGAGAATCTTAAATATCGCTTTTTTATAAGCCACATGCTTTCAATTTTTTCATTTTTATAAACAAAACGATCACTCATCGTCTGGTCCTAATTGAACTAATATGCTACTTTTTGTCCTATTTGAACTACTATTTTTCTTTGGCTTATCATTCTGGGTCTATTTGAACTAATTTTTTAGTAGGTGCGCAACAATTCATATACAATGCCATACGTTTTATTTCTCTGCCACAAAAAATTAATAACAAATTTCCTATATATTATTGTTAAACATTTACATTAGCAAAGTTCTATTCGTTTACATCTATTGCAATGTGTAGAATAGTCCGATTATAATGAATGACGAGCGAGACCTGCTAAATTAATTTTGTCACAATTTCGTGTAGATATATGCTTCTAATTTAACTTTAAACGGTCGCCAAATTCCTTATACGCTTTATAATATAGACGATAAGGTATTTAAAGAATTCGAAATATGTCCGGTGGTGCGATTTTTACGCTTATAAAGGAATAAAACTGCCGTAATTTCATGCACTGATTCATATTAAGACATTGTGTTAGCTTTAGGTTGTAATATTTGAATTCTGTGAAAATAGGGATCGCGGATCTAAAATAAGACAACCGGAAATAATATGCGAAATAACATCCATAGAACAAAAGCAACTATTTGAATGAGTGATACAAATCTACTTCGACGAAAACGGAATTGCTTGAAGAACAAGAACTGTCATCATCAAGCGACAAATTCTCTAAATAAATTCTACATTTCTTACAAACTTATTTTCTTAACAATGATAGTTTTAATCCACGGCTGTATTTGTAATGTCGACTAGGCCTCAACTATTCTATCTTTTAATTATAAACACTATAAACTAATGTTTCTATAAGGTTGATAGATTGTCTTAGATCAACAAAACTGGAATAATCGTTGGTTTTCATGCATAAAATTTACGAGGACAAACTCCTAGTCTAGTAACTGTACTAAACTACCACATTAAATCAAATTAATTATGCCTCAATCCTACATTTTATGGAAGGCAGTCTGCATATATATATATATATATATATGCGTATATTTACTTTTGAATGTAAAGTTGACAGACAAGAATATTTAATGAGATTTTGTATCATGCATTTAAAGGAGCAGACGCGTGTCTATAGCAGTAAATCTTAATGTTAGATTGATTTCATGCCATAATTCTTTAATAAGCAATATATGAAAACATTTCATTTGTCAAAAATGAGATTGTTTTAAGAATATAGAGAACATGCTTGAGAGTTGTTAAATCTAATGAATGCCCAATTCAGCAGATGGTAATAAATGCAAATTTTACTGTGTTCACTGTGCCAGTTGTAAATCATAACGAGTATGAAACGAGTTCATAATTTCTGCCAATTTCAAGCAGTGCGAAGCGTCGGCAGTTTTGGCTAATGATAGGCGCATCTTAGATGACCAACTTCGGCAATAAAATTTATACTTTCACTATAATCAAGGTTGCAAACTTGATATAAACACCTGACCCATTAAGTACTTACATTTGTCAATATAAACTAAGAATTGTATAGTGTAGAAAAGGCAAATAATCCAGTAGACCGGTTTCGTCCTTATTGGGAACTCATCACGTACTGGCCAGAATTTGCCGTGGACAGGGCTCGAACCTGGGCACGTCTGCTTTGGAATCTGGTGCTCTAACCAGCAGACGTGCCCAGGTTCGAGTCCTGTCCGCGGCAAATTCTGGCCAGTATGTGATGAGTTCCCAATAAGGACGAAACCGGTCTACTGGATGAATTGCCTTTTCTACACTATACAATTCTTAGTTTATACTGACAAAATGTAAGTACTTAATGGGCAGGTGTTTATATCAAGGTCGCAATCTTGATTATAGTAATTGTTATCACCGCCCGCGCAACCAATATTCGCCCAAATAATTAATGCTTTTGTACATTTTTTCAAAAATGTGATACCGCTCACGCAAGCACAACCTCACATATGCTCTGCTTGAGGTGAATTACTATCAGAAAATTATGACCGAATTAAAATTTAAATTTCCCGCATCCTTTACATGATATTTGTATACAGTGTTTAAATTTAGCACTCGTTGCATTTTATCACAAATATTAAAACATGCAAACAACTTCTTACTACCTATTTTGTTCGAATAGTGAAATTAATTTAGATTGGTGTTTATCGAAAGTCCACCAATTTGATTTTAGAAATGTGGCGAAAGCTGCTGTCGACAGTTGCAGTTAAGTGCACTATGTTAGACTACTTGAAGTGAGAATCGTGAATTTCAATTTTCATACCATAAATCTGCATTTGGGTTTGATCATCGTTTTTATTTTGGCATAGTACTTTGCCAATAATGGTACATCAAAACGCGCAAGTACGAGTGACTGGCAGTGGATTTGCTCAGTTGTGAATTTAGTTTAAATTGATAAGTATAATGTTTAAATGAAAAGTGTTTTTACGAGACTGGATTAATTGAAATTACCTGATCTGCGTTTTGACAAACGCAGCGTGTCACATGTCTGTGTGCGTGTGCATTTGCGTAACTGATAAATTCATCTAAATAATTAAGATTAGAGTGGCTGAATAATAATTTACTATTTGCATGCGTTAGACTATTGGTTCTTTACACACCATGTAAAATGACGTACCGAGAATGCCCTCACATTTTCTGGTGGTGGAGACCATTAATTAAGAAAAACTCGTCGTATAAACATACCATTATGAGTGACAAAATCGTAAATACGAATGACCGAGGCACGTTAAATTTCAATTCAAACCACTTATGTGGTACTCAGGATAGGCTTGTTAATAACAGTTACTGCCATATCATTAAAAGGATGCATGTCACGCATATGCATGTGTATGTGTATACATAACAAAACGATTAAGTTGAATATAATTGATACAAGTGTACGTACATCTAAATAAAACTGCAGTCAATAGACATTAATTTACAATTTGCACGCGTCAGACCAGTTATTTATATTAAACATTTGAAATGCAGTATTATTAGAATAATCTCAATATGTAGAGCTGAGTTGCAAGTCAAGAAAATAAGCGTTCAAATCACTAAGAGATTTAAAATCCAACGAGTAGTTACGGATTAAATTTCGAAAGACTATATTCCCAAGAATTGTTAAGCCATTAAATTTATAATAATCCCTTTAATGAGCTCTTTTTATTTCGATGTTCTTAATATTTTACCGGAGCTATCTTCGGTTTTAAATTCCTGCAACCGTCTTTTCCTGTCATTAGCTAATGTGGTATACCAAATCAAACCTAATGATATTTCAACAGATGTGCCATTCATAATATTATCTCTACATTTAATTTCGATAGATTCTCTAATCAATCTCGTCACCCTATTAAGAATCAATATTTCTATTTGTTTGCGATCATTCCTTTTAATAGTATGTCCAGTCTCCACTACATGACGAGCAAGATCAGATTTAGTAATATGTCTGTACTTACATGTAGTTTTATATTCACCTCTTCTTATCTTGATTGAGCGCATGGTCTTACCAACATACATGAGTCTACAATGATTGCATGGGATTTCATACACTTATGATGTATCCAAGGGTTCAAGCTTTTCTTTTTGATTATGGATAATAGTGCATAGTGTATGGGCTGTTTTAAAACGGTCTTTATATTTTATTTTAAAGCTATTGATTTCACTGTCCTACTTAATTTTGAGTCCGGTAATACCATTTCCTTACGCTCTTCCTTCCCCTTCTCCGCTTTATGAACCTCAAATTCGGATTAAATTTTCTTTCAACATCCATCATTGTTGCATCTATTAAATGAAGAGGATAACAATTAGCCTTGAATATATCGCGCAGTCTACCTAATTCTAACTTCCTATGCATTTTATATCTGTTAATCTAAGGCTTCTTAATGTTAATGACTTTAAGATACCGACTTTCATACGATACGGGTGATTGGATTTGAAATTAAGAAGGATTCCGGAATAAGTATCCTTCCTTTAAATATCTTTTCTTTATAATGCTTATCTTCATTTCGTAAGTTTGGTTTAAAGAACTAATTTATAGCTCAAAAATATGCCTTATATTAATAAGACAGAATTAACACAGTTTGTCGCGTATAGCATGCTTTTCCTAAATAACATGAACGATAAATTTCAACTTCATCAATTTGTGTCTATTTTGCTGAGTAATGTAATGTAATTTTATGCTAATGGGAAATATCTACTAGAGTTTCCAAATACTCTAGCGGGTATTCAAAAGGAAATAGGCTATAACATACGTTCTGTTGAAGAAGCCTTCCAATGTAACACGCTGATCTGCAATTATAAATCCGACAATATGCAAATTAGACAAAAGAGCTCTTTTGAATTCTAGGAGGAAGAAAATATTGCAAGAATTTAACTTATAAAAAAAGTCATATTTAAGATACTGAAGGTGATTCATTTACATTTCGCTTTACCATATGCACAAATAACCATGATATCCTTCATGAGATTATACCTTCATTTCAGGTTGACTTTGGTTCATCCTTCTGGTCCAATTCGAAATAATTAGTTATACACGATTGCATATATGTATCAGTTCTCTGCAACAAACAGTATACTACTACCACTTATTTAAACAAATGACGTCATGAATTCCGCGAAATTTGATTACTGATATTAACCAATGTCAACGTATATGGATTTGGCGGAAAAACAGGTATTCAGAAATTGTGGTATTTCTTAATTTTTTTGAAAAAATTTATCATACCTTTTAATCCATAGTGCTAGTATCATGTACTGATTCGGTAACTAAAGTAAGGATACCATATTCCGACTCGGCAACAATTATTTTTGTGCTATTCACCGATTCGGCAAGCATAATGTTGGTACACTATACAGGCTCGGTATTTATTATGTTAAGTAAGTTGGCCTTAAAATCGAATTTCCGAAGACTTAAAGTGAAGTTAATTCAATTTCTGCTTGTATACGCATTTATATAGGAGATTTTACCGTCCAATTGTCCCACATTTCTTGACCAAATATATAGTGGGTATAGGGCGTAATACCGGCTCCTACTGATGAGTCGCCAGTAAGCACGAAATAAATGTGCACATGAGATTATACTCTTCGTTCATGCTGTATTTGGTTTATCCTTCTGGTTATATTTGAACTAATTTTTTTACCAGGCACAAACCAACAAATCCACAGAAAAAGAAGGCAACAGCAGAAGTGATAAAAGCCTAACGCGATATGACGCAACAGGATTACAGGTGACGCAGGATATATCCTTAGCATTACATTAGTTAAGAGATCAAAAAATTCTTAATCTGACATCTTGGCATGGTCCGCCAGGACGTTTGCAGCCAGCAATCGAACCTTTCACAGTTTCATGAAGAGCTATATGGTTCACCTCCAATTCATGCTACCTTTAATTTGTTGAAATCACGATTTAAAAAAGAAAAGTTATTATTTCAAAACAAAATTCCACAATTCGAAACACTCAATAAATGCTAGCTAATCACTAACATTAAAACATTCTTTGTAAAAAGTAAACAGTCATAGAAGTGGGGAGCGTGCCAAATTTCAAACAAACAATAGTTCATGACGCAATTTAATTGTCTTGAACAACTATCTGAAATTCGGCAGCTATAGCTGCTGGACGATGTATAGAATAGAGGTCATGGATACACTCGCAGAACGGAAGCGAGATGTTTTGCATTTCTAAACAAGGTAAAATAATGTAAAAAGCATTAAACGCATGTGACTCAGTACTTTATTCATCTTTTAGAGAGCAAAAAATAAGAGCGCAACCAATGCACATTTAATATATATATATATATATATATATATATATGTATATGTATTATTGGAGCCGAAAACAACTGAGCCGAATTTAATGTGTCTGTATTTATTTAAGGAATGTGTTAGGGTCATAATACTGTTCGTTAGTGCTGCGTCTGATCAATAGGCAAAACATCAGCTCTAGTGGAAAATAAAATTAGAGTTCTAAGTTCACAATCACGTAGCGCCTTTGACACAGGCTGCATCACTCTATACCAGATGGTCTCTGGTTTGATTTCTGCAAGCAGCAATCCAGGATACAATTTAGGAAACGCGGAATGAAAATTATTCCAAACTGTTTAAAACGTGGAAATGATATATCTATGCTTATATATATTTGTTTTTAAAATACTATCTATAGTGCTCCTGATTGGTAAATCTTTAATAGTTCAGTAGGAAGAAAAACACACATATTGGAATTGGTGAAGGTGAATTTATTTGAAATTATTTGTGGTAAGATTTTCACAATTTAAATTCGCTTATACTTAACTACAAAAAACTTAAATTGCGTACTGAGCATACGTTGAATTCCAAATGAAGAAATGAATTTTGTTGAGGTTGTGTTATATATGTGACGAGTGTGGACAATTTGAGATTTGTACCCGTGAGCATTTACATTTGTCTGCTTATGTCAATTCTTTCCTAATTGTATGAGATTTTTCCATTTTTATAATGTCAGTTAGTTGCCTATGTGGCCTGAGCATACCGGCTGCTAAAGTAAGGTGTACACTTGTGTATCTCGAAACTATGTTTCTACTTGGTTGTTAAATTTGTTTCTGTATTGTCCGGATGTGCGCGTTATATCGTGATCGTTGTTATTTTCTTACTACGCAGCACATTTATTTCTTGCCTCTTATCTTGTGCATTTGAGTTTTTGTAGCATATTTTGTGGCTAGTGTTACATTCAGTGACCAAAGTTAGAAAAAGGATTAGAACATTTGGAAACTATCATTTAAATGAAAAATTATCCGCTTAAATTCATTTGCTTTGACATGACACCGCGTTCGGTTTGTGTAACAGATGACAGCAACAAAAAGGTCTATCTGAACCTAAATTTTCGGGGAGATCCTTCAGCTTCAATGATGACTAGACGAATGAACTGGATCTTAAGAGCAAGCATTCCAAGTGTCACGGTAAAAATCGACCTTCCATGATCATTATTAAAGCACGACGGCAAAACCAACTATCGAAGATTAAATCTTATTGCATATATATATATATATATATAAAACAAAAAAAAAATATATATATATATATAAAGTAGAAGTAGATATTCTGCTCGCACCTCCAATATTATCGCATATATTGTACTTGACAAGAAATGTCAGCTGTACATTTTATATACAGTCACGAGATTAAATTTTTGCAGCTTTCGCCACATCCATTTCAGTTATAAAAGTAAAAAATCATTAATTATTTTTTATTTCACGCTCATAAGCATTTTTTAAAGAATTGTTTAAGATGATGAATTTACTTTTCTTAAATTATAAAATACTTACTTTATACGACAAGCAAATTTTATATATATATATATATATATATATATATATATATATATATATTTATAGGATTAGTGTTCATTACAAAGTTTGTAACATTGATTTAAATATTTGTTATAATCGCCCAAACAAATAATTTGGCGGTTAATTATAAAAATTCTCTATTCAATACCACTTCCACAGGTAGCATGGCGACTGTTCTATAATGACAGATATGGATTGGCCAGTTGAAAATTGGAAGTGTCTAAGGATGTCATATATATTTATAAATATATATATATATATATATATAAATATATATATATATACTCCATATAATATCATATACTCCCCATATAACACATTTAATAATAAATTTGAGTAAATGGACGGACTAATTTTCCAGGAACCACTCAAGCCAAAGTTCAATATTTCATTTCTACATATCCTGAGTTTTCATTTGATTAAGTGGATGAGGAATAGTCTGACTTTCATTTTTACTTCTTTTTCTTGTTAGTGGCATTTTGCGGGTTGATTTGTGAATATACGCGAATGCGTCTGTATGCGTTTATGCATGTCTGGGTCATTCCAATTGCACCATAGGCAAGCTAGACCAGCCATTAAAATCAGCGTCTATTATACTTCCATTGGATTGGCAACAAACTGAAGTGGAAACAACTGTGCAAACGGTATCACAACTACCATCAATAGTGCCACGAACGATCAAAACTGCAACCGCGCTGTTACCAGGTGACGAACTGAGGCACAGACACGTAGAAAAACACATGCCCACACACTCACAAATTATCCGGAAGAAAGCCATCAACAAGAAATAAAAGAAAAATTGAAAATTATATTGGTTGTCATAACCTTAATCCATTGAAAATCTAGAATATGCATAAATGATGGAATGCAATTTGCACTTGAGTATTCTAAAAATAAGTTTTCCGTTATCCAATTTGTTATTAATGTGTTTTAACTTCCTAAAGAATATTCTAGTATACGCAGGCAATGAAAGTGATACAGAATATATATATATATATATATATATATATATATATATGTGTGTGTGTGTGTGTGTGTGCGTTTGTGTGGATGTATGTATATTGCTACAATTAAATATTAATAAATACACGTATCGCGATAAAGGCTTATTCTATGATTATCAAATATTCATGGCATTAAATATTATAACAATGAAATCAAAATTTCACTCGGAAAGGTAGAGATATAGCGTGATTTTTTAACGTGATATTAAGATTACCTGTTATATGTAGTGACTATCGCAGACTGAGTTCTAGTTCTTTTGTTCCTTGAAGATATTTCGACAGCATTTTGAAACTGCAATCATCAGTCACTTATTCATCACAAATTAAAAAAAACAAACTTGGTATTGTATCAACTATGGCCAGTACGATAATCCAAAGGCAGCATGAATGGAAAGTATAATATCGTGCCCATTCGTTTCGCGATTTCTAGCAATCCATCAGTGGGATACGGTATTATTCCCTTTATTCACCACATATTTGGGTGACGAATGTGGCTAAATAGGACGGTAAATCTCCTATACGAAAGTGTAAACCTTCAGTAGTGAAGCTAAATTCACATAAAGTCTTCGAAAATGTGATTTCAGAGCCAACACACTACATTATATATATAAAAAGTCTGTAAAGGCTACCAACACTATGGCTAATGTGTCAGTATCTGATACTAACATAATGGTACTAAAAAGGTTTATGGTACCAACACTATGGTTGCTGAGTCGGTATATGGTGCCAACACAATGGATTTCCACGTATCCTAAATTTCTCAAAAAATGAAAATTGAATATGTCTCAATACCCGCTACTTCAGGAAATCAATACACTCTGACCTTGATCGACATCAATTATCTCATTTCTCATGACATAATACAAATTAATATATAAAAATTGGATACTGTTTTAAGGAGGAGAACTAATAGATATGCCAGTGTGTATTATGTGTTATTTACCTTGTACAAAATTAATTAAAATATGACCGATAGGATAAACCCAAGACAACATGAACAGAAATTGTTATCTTTGGCACCAAGTACCGACTCGGCAACAACAATGCTGTTAGCATGTATATTTTCGGAACCAAAATTTTGGAATCGGGATATGACACAATAGCCATAGTGCTGATAAAATTTACAGACTTCGTATATATATTTTATATAGAGAGTTGGCTTTGAAATCGCATTTTCATAGACTCTATATGGAGTTAGCTTCACTAATGAAGTATTACCCATTCTTAGGAGAGATTGTTCCGTCTTATTTTCTCACATGGCTCACCTAATATGTAGTGGGTATAAGACATAATACCGGCTCCTACTGATGACTCGCCGTGAACACGAAAAGAATTTGCACGAGATTTTACTTTCTGTACATGCTGCCTCTGTTTTTTTCCTAACGGTCATATTTGAAATAATTTTTTACTAGACGCGCAGCAGCTTTTACATAATTGCATACATATTAGTTCTCCGACACAAACAGTATCAAATTTGGGATTATTCTTGAAATCGACAATTAGTAAATACTATAATGCGAATTTCATATTCGACAGTAAATTATGTGTTAATATTATGTTCAATATGATGTACTACGTATTGAGGGACAATGGACTCAGGCATCGCTTTATCTACTGTAGAATCGTGTTTGTAACACAGGATATATGAAGCAAACAATTAGAAGTTTAGATCTATACATAGATAAAAATGTGACACTTAGAGATAAATAAGAAGGAAATAAGGTCATAAACATCAGTCTTGCAACCATTGACAAAATTTGAACAAAGCGCGAAAGGTATTTTTAATGTTTTAATTTACTTTTTTTTTGAACACCGTCACTGTTACATTAATTCAAATCACCTTCTGGTAAACGGGACTTTGCTGCATTGTTCCGTACGAAAAATTTTCTGCCTTCAATAGTTATACAGGCAGCCGATTGTGCTGCTTAAAATGGTTGGGTTTTTTAAAAAATCTAGTAAAACAACATTCTTTAAAATAGAATAGTTGAAGCCAAATATCACAGACAGGTTTATTGATCTGTTTATTAAGTTAGCGAAATTAGAATCTTTAAAACAGGCCCATTCAAAAAAAGCCTATTTGGCATGATTTGTGAAATACTGTTTTTGACACGCAAAAGTTTTTAAAATGCAAACTTGTACAGTGCTCTTTTTTTAATCAGATGTAAAAATGGTCTACCTATATTATCATGAGATTATCTGAAAACGTCTCAAACTCAAAAAGATTTCCCCTGTGGCGTACAGTTATTAAATTGAAACTGTTTTTCAGTACGCAAATGGCAGCATGTTTAGTGAAGTGGATTAATAAAATAATATTTAAAAAAAAACTATTTGCCATTCATAAATTTGAAAATTTCAATACCGCAATTACATTAGCGTAAAGAAAAATATATGAGTTATTAAGCTATTTGACTAGATACGCAACACCTAACACACAAGTGCACATATATTAGGCCTCCGCACCAAAAAATATAACATGGAGCTTCTATTTTCACATCTAAGGAAAGTACATAGCATACACTTTAAGAATAGCACAACAGAACGATTAGTGTAAATAAGAGATTTTTAATTAATAAATAATAATATCTATTATGTGTCGGTTAGTATTAATCATTGTTATTAAGTGATAAGTAATATATTTGTGAAAAATGCAGTGTGTTAATCTGTCGACAATCGTAAAATATTAATTGCATTCTTCATAATACTCACAATTATATTCGCCGATTTTGAGTAAACTAGCAGAAGGAAAATGTGGAATTGAAAATTAAAATTACGCAAAAAATATTACATTAAATGAATTAATATTTGAATTTTAAATCGACAATTAATAAAGACGCATTGCAAGTTATGAAGAATCTAAAAAAAATATTTAAACCATCCTAACAAGAAATAATAATTAAAAATAACTGAAAA
The DNA here is from genome assembly GCA_029291075.1 of Eudiplozoon nipponicum. Taxonomy (NCBI): domain Eukaryota; kingdom Metazoa; phylum Platyhelminthes; class Monogenea; order Mazocraeidea; family Diplozoidae; genus Eudiplozoon; species Eudiplozoon nipponicum. The sequence continues at coordinate 17,307 of JAQBSW010005487.1, forward strand.
TGGTTTTTTTCTCACGTTTTTTGCCTGTGTGAGAAAACATGATGAGACTTCAGATGACGTTTCCCGAAAAGTAGCTACGAATCATTAGCTATACTCATAATAATTTTAAAAACACTGCACGATCAGAAATGAAAATCTTAAGTAATAATAACTGAATTTCCCGAAATTATTTAGTTAGTTCAAATATATTATAATGCAAATAAATTACTGCACTTGTACAGATATTTCAATATTTCGCCTAAGTTCTTCGCTTGACATATTATAGCGGAACGGAGGAATGCCTACAAAATACATGGTATAAGAAATATGAATTCCGTTCCTGGACAACACCCGATTTCAGTTTGGTAGATGTAATTTGCCAAATTCGAGTATAGCAAGGCCGGTATATCCAGAACTTTAGGAAAAACCTGATTTATTCTGTGGAACAGAGGATTAAAGTAAATTTGTATAGTAATACGCCATTGGAAATCATGTAGTACATTTTGACTTTTTTCGTGTAAATTAACTTTAAATCACAGACAAATCTTGTTAATAGTTACTGACCAACTGGTGTCAATTTTCCATATGTCCTTTAAAGCCTGGCATGTCTCTCGTTTTTAGTTCAGCGAACGGGCTTTATTCAACGATTGCCACACTTAGGAACAATAGAGAAACATCAGTTAAATCTATATTTACGACGTGTAAGAAAAATATGACACAACGATATAACATTTAAGAATGTCCAATCTCATTCTTAAAGATTCAGAAATATCTGCTTTTCTAGAGCACCATACAGTATGGGCCATAAGTAACAAAACTATTACTAGTAAGCCATATTGAAGTGTAGCTTCTTATAGCATTTTATACACCAATGAGACTGAAGTACACTAATTTGCTAGAAAAGGAAATAAATGCGCAGAACAGTACGTTGTCTTAATTTGAGTATGCGCCTGAGCGCATGCAATTCGTTTATAAAGTCATTTGACAAGTAGACGTATGCCTTAATTGATCTTGTTCTGTTATTAAAATTTTCTTCTAAAGATAATAACAACAAAACAGTTGTATGCATTTAAATCTGTCAAAAAAATTAGATACTGTTTTTGATGGAGAAATAATATTAATGCAATTAATTATTATGTCTTGCGTACCTAGTATCAAATTAGTTCAATTATAAACAGAAGGATAAATGAAAGACAGCATGAACGGGAAGTATAATCTAGTGCACTTTCACTTCGTGCTTACTGGCGACTCATTAGTAAGAGCCTGTATTACGCTAATTACCCACTATATATTTGAGTGAGGATACCGTCACTATGGCAGCTGTGTTGGTATCTGATGCCAACATTATCGTCCGGAAAACGTACATGGTAGTAACACTATGGTTGCCGAGTCGGTACATGGTACCAGCACGATGAATTCCAATGTATGCTATAATTCACCAAAATTGAGAATAACAATTATTACTGAACACCTGTTGCTCGAGTAAATCCATTTCGCGGTAATCATGGCATCAATTAATTAAATATATAACAGTTAGATACAGTTTGCGACGGAGATCCAATATATATGCAGCTATTTAATAGGTGTTGCGCCCCTAGTAACAAATTATTTCAATTATGACCAGAATGGTAAACCAAAGACAGCATGATCAGAAAGAATTATCGCGTGCACATTCGTTTCGTGCTTACTGGTGACTCATCAGTAGGAGCCAGAATTACGGCATTTACTCACTTTATATTTGGGTGAAGAATGTGTTAATCTGCAATAGTGAAGCTAACGCAATTTAAATTCATCGACGTTAACTAACTCTATAATATATATATATATATATATATATATATATATATATATATATATATATATATATATATATATATATATATATATATATTTGATATGGCTATTGTGACAGAACCCGATATCAAAATTAGTACCGAAAGATACATAGTACTAAAATTAAGTTGAACTAATTTGTTACTAGGTGCGCAAAACTTAATACATAATTTTCAGCTAAGTTCGAGCCCTGTGCACGGCAAATTCAAGCCAGTACGTGATGAGTTTCCAATTAGGACAAAACCGGTCTACTGAATGAATTGCCTATTCTACACTACAAAATTCTTAATTTATACTGGCATATGTAAGTAATTAATTGGTAAGGTGCTTATATTAAGATCGCAACTTTGATTAGAATAATTGTTATCACCGCCAACGCAACCATTGTTCGTTTAATTATATGTGATTGAACTAATTTGTTAAAAGATGCGCAACACCTAATGCATAATTGTCAGCCAAGTTATACATGACTGAATTTGCCGTTTTAAACAAATTACAGGCAGGAAATTAAGCATCGGATTCCCACATAGTTTTATTGGATTCTTCTAAAAAAGATAGTTCTTTTAAGGCCGTCTGAATCAATTCAAATGTGAGACTGCGGATGCTCTAGCCCTGCTGCGTGCCTTGGCACCGGAGACTTCTGCCATTTCTTCAAAGAAATAGTTTTCCAATCGATTTCAAATTTATATAAAGCATCAGTTCATCGCTGTCCTTACTGTTTTCTAGCTCTCTTCCATCATGTGGGTTTTTTAGAGCATGTCGATATGTTTTTGTTGAGATTACGGGGGCGCATATACTAAATTTGCTATATTGACACCACGCGCTATTTAATCAATGAACGTGTTTTGTTTAACACTCGTTGCATGGCTGTTAATAAACACATTGAGAAACGAGCAATCCTGGTTGTAACCTCCTCCCAGTCTCGCACAATTTGTTGGATTAATTATAACTTGTGTGAAATGAGGGATACAGGTTTGATTATCGGCGAAAAACGCCACACCAGTACCTTAGCTTCTACGACAAGGTGCTCAAGTTCTACCCGATACGATAGCAACAATATATGCAAGTTTCCAAATATTTAATAAGGTTTCCTCTAAATCTATTTGCACAATTTGATACGTTTCCAAACAAAATTTAGTTTACAATGAGATATTTGAAAATTGTGACTGACGAAAAGTTTTGGCACGATCTGAAGCTTATACCCATATCAGAACCGCTATAGATATTTTGCACATGGACTACGCATAATTGTCGTTCACGCGAGTTTGTTATTTGAATGTCACTCTTCAACCTAAATGGATCAGGTTGCTATGCGTTGTGGAAAGATTCCAGTATTGGCGCTGTAAAATTGTTTCAAAAGCAAAAAAACACGAGTAATTTTAGACGCTAAACAATTGTGCACAAAAATCATAGTTTATTTACCACGAGGTAGATTTTTGTACGGATACCAGTTTAAAACTAATTTGTTCAAGCAATGTGAAACGTGAGTACAAAATTTATTCCAAAATAAGCAACCTTGCCATAAAGTAAATTTTTCAGAGTCCACAGAAACACGTGACACTGCAATCATTTTTATGCCAAAAACTAACTTACGGTAAGTCCAGATTTGTAGTAACAATGCTTCATAGCAGAACGGCTATATGACAAGTGGCTGAGATATTTTTAAAATACCTCCAAAGAATGATTGTCTCTTGCCGTTTGATCGAGCCAAAAGAGGCAGACAGTACAATACGGATATTTTGCTTTCCATATATATGCATTGCGGTTTGATCTACGCTAATCAGTTTGCCGTCGTACTCCGATGATGATCACAGAAGGTCGAAACGCATTAGTGCGTACGACTGGAGATATTTTAGCTATGTTGCTCGACGACTGGTCAAATACAATGGGATTAGAATTTACCTCAAGCTCGCAAACTTGTTTTAAATAGTTGTTACCACCATCCGCGCAATCATTGTTTGTTTAATGATGATGTTTTGTTTGTTATACAACAAAAAGCAGATAAGGCAATTGCTTTTAACATTAATTATCTATAAAATTCTTCAGGGAACTACAACTTCTTATGACATCCACTTATAACACAATGCAATGATGAACGATCAATAGTGTAAAATAATTAGGTATTTTGATGAAGAATAAATCATAAACACATAAAAAACGCAAATGTTAGATATTAAAAACTATATAACAAGCATTATATTCAAGGAGACAATCAAACCTAAGGTTATTTATCTCTTAAACGATGAAAACTAAAATTAATGATATTTTTGCATTGAAAATTAAACCTTTGTAAATTATAGAAAACTCGCATGTGATCTAATTGAATTGCAACACAACCGGCTTGTGTTATAGACTAGAAGTGCCTTTTTACTTGTTAACATGTTTTCAAAAATTTTATTTTGGCCTATCAAGACTTTCAAAAAAAACTCATTTTTAAATACTCTACATGCTAAGGTGGCCGTAGTATTCTCATAAAACGCTTCCATTTATAAGGTTACAGCGTCATTTTTCCTTTATTTTTATTCTTAATTAGGTAGGAAAATTTAGATCTTTAGCTGAGGATTACACCTTAGCAGCAGGTAGGCTTTCTAAGAGAAACGCCCCGTCTATTTAGAGGACTTTGTTATAATCTTTTAATTTTAAATAAAGTAATTCGCTAAAGGGAAGGTAATGCTTTATATATATAATATATATATATATATATATATATATATATATTCAAACATATAATAATCTTAGTATAGTGAAGTATTTACATCTGATATCACAAAACGAGCAAAATTGCAATACCTTATTTACACGAAAATGTTGGTTCGGATGTTCTGCTACGGACACTTTGTAAGAAAAATTGTATAAACTTTCAAACTGAGGAGATGAGACTGTTGGACTTAATATTATAGATTTTGCTATGTTGGTTTTGTACTCTTTTCGGATAGCTTGTTCATAATATATGATGAGGAGCAGAAAACGTAAGTATTTTATAAAATTAAACATCCACAAAGTCACAAAGATATTACTTAAAACATGTTATTTTTCATAAGTTTGAACATAAATATTGTTTACGATACAAACAACAAACCTAATATTTATTTACATGTGAGCGATTGTGCGCACTGATTTTTTAAAGAAAATTCTATAAAAATGTAATATATTGGTGTTTTAGAATTTAGTACTACGATACATCACGTAAGTCGATTAACGAAAATGTAACGCAACAATATGGTAAATTAGAATTTATGAATAAGTCCGCAGAACTATAGAAACGGAAAATTCATAATTCATCTAATCGACTTAAATCTGTATTTCCATCTTTTTATATTCAAATTTTCCTCATATTTATGTAATATAGCATTCGTAATATAACTGAAAGTCTTTAAGTCGTTTTCGTGCTTAAACACTGCTAAAAATAACTCAAAACAGGTTTTCCACACGAAGCGTGAAATTCATTTTTGAGAAGGTACATAACGGAAGTCTTTCTGATATTTTTTTGTTCAATGTGTCTTGTCATAACCTTTCTTTACAGCTAGTCTATTCGTCACGAATAAAATAATTCAAAGTTGACTTATTTTTTAATACGTGCACTTTTTCTATTTTGTCATTAAAATTTAAGAGTTACTTTAAGCCATTGTTTATTATTATCCAAATAAATTATTTCATTTCTGTTATATATATATATATATATATATATATATATAAATATATATATATACATATATATATATATATATATATATAAAGCGGCATATGTGTAACTAATTATTTGTGTTTTCATCTATTTAAATCATTATAAACCATAATGCAACTAATTACGAAAATAGTTAGCCTGACCAAGATTCATTTCTCTTCTTTTCAAATAACAATAAATTCTAACACAATAACGATTTTTAATATTTTTCATTAACTAACCTAACGTTACTATTCAATTAATATAAAAAAGGTTCATAATCTGTTACTTAATTAAGCGTTACGTAAATCTCAAACTAGTTTACAATGTAACATTGCTCAATATGAGCAGTTGCTTAAATTGCAAAATCACCAATCATATGCGGAGAATCACAATTAATACAAATACAATAACAACTTTAATAAGATTATGAAGAAATCTTATGTTTAAAAAGTGATAATTATGAAGTTAATGCGCTCATAATTTTTTTCTGTCACAAAACAAATATGTCATGTGGGATATTTATAATGATTGCTTCTAAAATTTAAACTAAATAAAAATTAAACTGCAATAACTGAAAGGTTTTTAACCCAGGATTAATTCCATATAGAGGAAACGTTTATGTTAGATAATATTTTAAAATTTGAATCCTGTTTATAGAAAAATTAAAAAATCAAACTTTCATACATTTACGATATTTGCGGATGTAATCCTCGTTGTCCAAGGAATTTTACTTGGTGATGTTACCGACCTATCCAAAATTTCAGGCAAACAAGAGCACATAACCGTGCAGTAAATTTAAAACCGTATTTTTAGCAGAAATTCTTTATTATAAATCGTCAAAAGTATTGTGCACTTAAGTTCCTAGCCGCCACTTCTAATAATAATCTTTTTAGTTAAGTGTTGCCATTCTAATGGACGAACTGCACCTAAGATAACCGAATTTATTATTGAATAACACAATAAATTTGACTAAATTTCTATTAGTCCCTCCAGTTTATTACAATAACCTTGCTCTGACTTAGCTAGAAAGCGCCCAACTGGCAAAAATTCAGAAGACCAGCGAAACACGTGTTAAGGCAATCCAGATTAATGCAGTTTCTTTTATAGTTATAATTTGGATTAAAAATTATCCGATAGAAAATTTGTGCTTTATTCGAATTCGCGTATTTGTCCGCAGTTTGAGACAGAGACCATAACTCTTAGATAGCAGTGATCAAAATAACTGAGGGCCTAAGTTATACATGCCTTTTAAAAGACTGCATCAAGGGTGCTTTGTATAAGAATGAACTTGTCGCGGCATAAATGAAGAAATTGAAATAAGCTGCTCTACACTTGGTAACTCCCATAAATTCTTACTCCCTCATATTACTTAACATAGGGTTTAAATTAAAAATATATGCGAGCATTTCACATATTTAAAACAACTTATCCTAAAACTGCAGATGGAATGAATGAAGACTAACTTAAATGGCGGTACTTGGAATTTAAATGATAAAATGTTTCTATGGATGAGGGAATGACGGCTAACAACTTAGTTCAAAATTCTACGGAATTTTTGTAAATGATCATATTATTTACGTGATATAGCCACACTGCATCCATTCCGAACTTATGAATAATTTAATTTAAAATTTTTTTTGCTTTTAAAATATATTAATTATTAGTTGATTAACACCAATAACATTTGATCTATTTTTCAGTATGAATTAAGCATTCAAAAATTTAGCAAATTCAATTTACCCTGTAGATCAGTTTAGATCTTATTCTGAATTTGCCCAGTACAGTCCAGAATTTTGCTGCGGACAGAGATCTAACTAGAGCAACTTTGATTTGAGGTCCGTGACTCTATCCACTGTGCCACTCTACCGCTCACCACACACATTTTAAATGTGTATACTAATTATTTGTTTTTGCCAAATCTTGCCTTTATGAAGAGCCCTTCGACCTTAAGTTCCAACTAGCAATCCACAATCTATCAATATAAATCTTCAATTATGTCTATTCTTTAACGACAGCTTGTGGCTGGATAGTTGGAGATTAAAGTCGAAGGTGATGCCACATAGGCTCCACGTAAAATTAAAGTTAACCAAAAGTATAAAGTTAATATCTAACTTAAAATATGTGTGTAAACAAATGTTCCCCGACTTTAGTCCCTCTAATGTCATGACGAGTTCCCAAAGAAGGCGAAAACCGACCTACTGAATTAATTTCCATTGCTATCTTATGCAATGCTTTGTTCATAAACATAATGTGACTGGCGCTTATATATATTTTTAGTGTAGTGTCTTTTACCAAAAATTTCCGTTTTTTGGGAAAATTAGGCAACTTTCATTTGCACTAGTACTATTATCTTCATTTAGTAGGCAATTTTCAAATTTCTTTTATTACACCCTTTTAATTTCAACTTTCTATCCTTTTGAAACACTTTATCCTTAACAAATTTAATTTCACTAACTCTTAATTAATTACTGTGAAATTTGTGCGTCTGGGCATTCAATGTATCTTGCCTCGCTCCTTACCGGAATACCACTCATAATTACTTTACTTAGGGTAGTAAGGGTAAAAATAGTTCTTATGTGTGCAAAGAGGAATTGGCATTTATCACTACACTTTCAAATGGATGAGTGATACACGTGCCGCTAATCATATATATGTGATGATTTATCAGTCTTAATCAAACGCCCACACATAGAAACGCAGGCGTGGCGTGCGCTTATCCAGTAAAACGTCAGATGTCATTAAGGCGTAGTAAATTCACAGGGATGAGTGTACACCTGTAGTATCAGATTACTGCTCAATCCAAAACAAACGAGATATCACGCACACAGGCATTGTATACGCCTATCTAGTGTGTTGCCATTATGTGTTATTAAATCACTGCAATTTATTTTTGATGAGTATACACATACATACACATAAAAAACATATTTTACATACACTTACATCGTGAAAAGACAGTTATGCTTAAGAGATCTATCAATGCGTATGAATGAGACAGTATATAACAAATTTTCCACTTGACATATTTATTGTTAAATTGTTTGTGCGGCGAGCTTTCCATTGAAAAAGGCTTCCGAAATCGGAATTCTAAATATTCAGAGTCAAATTGAAGACAGTGGATGCAAACATCTTGTTGAGCCAAACAAGGATTAGGTAATTATTTTATTCCCTGTCTGCAATATGTTGCTTTCAAATTTTAATTGATTGTATTATTTCGCGTCAGAAGTCAAATTATTTGTCGGAACATATAATCAATCCACATCCCATCATTTAACAATGCTTCCTAACATAGATTGGTTGACAACTGTGTAATTGTGGCGGTCTGCACACGGTTAGAAGTTTGCAAGTCAATAAAACTGGAGTTTGATTCAGTAAGTATCTTAGGACGCTAATTATGCCAAATAAGGTTTAAAAGAAGCACGTTGCGCGACAAGGAATAGATTTTTACCTGATTATCGAGTTGCAATCCGATTTGTTTGCATCCGCTGTCTTTCTGATTTATCCAGAATTTTCGATTCCCGGATATGGAGATCTTCATAAATCGAAAGCACACCCCCTACTACATATTGATTGTCAACTAAAATTGTGATGTGCTTTCGATTAAAAATATCTCCATATCCGGGAATCGAAAATTCTTGAGAAATCAGAAAGACAGCGGATGCAAACAAATCGGATCGCAACCCCATAATCAGATAAATTATGCAAATTGTATCCCGCTTCTCGTTTTGTTTATCTGCACTTTGTTTGCTCTACCGACTATCATATTCATCTGGTGAAGTTTGTTAATCTTAACTGGCTTCTACAAAACCAGCTTCCCCACGTGCTTGTAATAACCTATATTTATTAAAGTTTTAGCCTTAGCATTAGTTCAGTTGTTATTCTGTTAAGCATAAACTGTAGGACAATAAGAATCCATCAAGTTACTCGCATATTTAATAAGATTGCTTCGTTTAAGTTTTTTTGAAAATTTAAACAAATTTCGTTGCCTTTTTTAGGCATTCATGTTGGTAAGAAATTGGTCTGACAATCTAGCAAGTAATTAGGTGTTTTTGTAATGGTTCAGGCGCTGTTGCGTTCGTCACATCTGTTTATTTTCCCGCCAACTTGTTTAGTTCTGACTAAGACCACATCTGATGCTCCTTTCTTTTATGGAATTTCAGGTAAAATGTTTGCGTTTCAAATGATGAGCAGCAATTTTGCTTTCGCATTGAGAGTTTGGTGATTTGTAGCCAATTAATGTGTATATCGATTTTGTCATATTATTTTATTTTTAAAATAGGCTTTTCTTGTCATAATTTCAAACATCCATAAATACTTCAGCATTTTGCAACTTTTGTTTCATAAATTATACTAAAATTGATAAGGCCGGCACCATTATCTGATTTTAAATTATGATCATTACTGGCGGATAACAAATGAACAACTTCCTAAAATTCTGAATGGCTATTCCTACTATTAGCCTCCCATTCATACCTATATAAATGTTTTGTACACAAATATACAATTATGTTAGGTTGAGAGGAAGGATGCATGTGATTTTGGCGTCTAATCATATTACTCTCGATGTATTGAAGATGAAGTTTTTAACACAAAAAGAACGTTGGCGTTCTTAACGTGTGGGTTTTAAGCGTCGTTCCAGTTACAATAAGGCAGTTGAAATTATATCTTGTTGATGTTATTTATCCTTGGTAGTCCTTGCGCCTTAGAAGTTCCAGTTCTTACTTCAGCCCATGCTCTGAGAAAATCTTCCGGCTATTCTTGGTCAGATTTATAGCCAAATTATATTTTATGTGTGCAATACTCTAATAAGTATAATTGCTATCGTAGACAAAACGTTGCTGAAAGCAGATATCGAAATATTTTAATCTTTTAACCATATTATTTTAATTTCAGGAAAGAACAGACTTTTATTTTAAAATTTTTCTTATATATAAATATATTAAAAAAATTTTAAATTTCCATTGCTTTCGAATACGAAGAAGCAATTAATAAACAGAATCCAGCAACATTTACCGCAGAAATTGATTAAATAAGGCTTGGCACCGTTAGGAAAATCAGCTATTTCCGATCATATATTGAAAACGCGGCCCCCAATCAATTTGACAATTCCTCAATTCTACACAAAGCAAAATCAGAAAATTTATTACATATTTATGAAGGCCGTTATAAAAAACAACAAACACCTGGCCTAAATATTCAAAGGTTTCATCAACATGATATTCTAATCGACTTGCCACAAATAAAAAAAACTGAAAAACAATTTACTAGTATCCAGGCAAGACCGAACACGCCCTCGATTAGACTCAACCAACATTCGATTGGATTGGCAGCAAATTACATAGAAGAATAAAACAGATGCACACACGGTGACGGAAAGTTCCAAACACTATGAGCGTTCAAAACTGTAATCCGCACTTGCGCTGCTACCACGTGAAGAAAAATATTTTGCGCAAAATGGTGAAACGAAAAACTGAACTCGGATAAATAGCATTCGTAAAAGTAACAACCAACAATGCGAGCTGATGATTAACTCTAAAGCCATCAATACAATAATCACCAGATCTCAAAAATCACTTTGCAATACAGCGAGAAAGACATTTACGTGCAAACAGGCAATACACAGACACAAACGATTTCAAACTTACCAATCAGTCAAAACAAGAAATAGAAGTAAAACCGAGTCAGATTTGTTGCCACCCACATAATCAAATGCAAACCCAGAATGTATATAAATGAAAGATTGTAAAGCGCGTTTAGTTATCTATAAATAAATTACCATTATCCACTTTTTTATTATGTTTTTTCTTCTTAATTAGAAATATATGTATATATATATATATATATATATATATATATATATATATATATATATGTACTTTTTTGATTAATTTACTAAATTTAGACAAACAGTTACTAGATGACTTTAAATGAAATATTTAGGATTTGAATCCCAGACCACAGCAGTTCAGGATGCTTTTATAGAATTTCTCTATAATAACTAAGCCTTATCTAAATTGACGATTCAAATATGCTGTATTTTCGAAAATTTAGCTTACAGCAAAAATTATATTAGTGCCTATCTTGTCTAATTTATTTTTGTGAAATTATAATGCCTCGACATTGCCATTATTATTGTTAAATGTATTTTGGTGGTAAGCATCTCTATAATAAACATTTCAACTAAACAAACATCTGTAGCATAATTGGCCAGAATGTTCGTTATCTGCTGCACATATGCACTTCAAATGTGAACAAGAATGGATGATTTATGCGGTTCACGTCAATCTTATTAAGTAATACAGTTTATCTTATGCCTAAATCCGATATAAAGGCATTTAATTTCACTTTGAATTTATTTCTACAAAAATCTTTGCAGAATATTTTTACTACTAAAAAATGTAAGAAAAATTAGTATAAAATTATGGTTTTAAGAATAAATAAGAAAATAATTTGGAGGAATGTGTTCACCAACACCGTGATGCCCTTTTGCTTAATTGACTTACTATTAATTGCAAAGCGACGAAAAATTTCGCTTTGAAAAGTAAGAGAACTGCGTGTTAAGCATAATTTCCAGTTCGTGCTAAGCATAGAGCATGGATGCTTAAATAACTATCACAAGCATACCAACTACGTTTAGCATTTGTAAAAAATGGATAATGAAGACTAAATTATAAGGAACCAAACAATTGCCTTTTCTACACTATACAATTCTTAGTTTATACTGACATATGTAAGTAATTAATGGGTCAGGTGTTTATATCAAGACCGCAACCTTGATTATAATAAACCAAACAATCATTTGAATGCGTCACCTTCAATTTCAAGCTCAATGCTTGGAAATACAACTTTATCCACGTAAAATATTACCTTTATACTTAATCATCAGCTTATAAATCATAATAAAAAACATTTATCAAAAAACGATGTTTAGAAATTAACTTATTTAACATTATTAGTGCCCATTCCCTGAATAAAAACAAAAAAGAACTTTTTCAGATACAAAACCGTTTATTTATCTAAATAATAAATCTTATCATAAACATATTTGAAGTATTTGCAAATACATGACAATGAATATGGCCGGAATCTAGACGTAAACTTTTATTTCGTCTACCTAATTAGTGCCATGATTTCAGTTAATAATTAAATCAACTTTGCAACCTTAATATAAACACCCGTCCAATTATGCAGATATATTTGCAAGTTGTACTCAGAATTGTATGATTTAGTAAAGGCAATTAATCCAGTAGACCAGTTTAGTCTTTATTCGGATCCCAGTATTGACCGTCAACAGAGCTCGAACCTGGGCATGCTTGCTTCGGAATCTGTTGCTAAAACCAATGAGCCGCCCTGACGCATCCTACACACAATTATAAGTTAAATATTAACTCATGTGAATTAGTTAGATTTTGCTTCAGGTGGAGCGTATATGGCATACTTCAAAACCTAAAGATCCAAACAACCACTCCCAATCTCTCATAATAGAACACACCAAGAAACTTAGGGTCGTGGTATTGAATTGAACATTTAAAAATTTAAATGAACATTGGTTGAGCAAGCGGTGCTAACAATTAATTAAACCAGGGTTGCGATCTTGATATAAAAACCTATCTCAATATGTATATACATTTTTAAGTATATACTCAGAATTGTAAAATGTAGGAAGGGCAATTCATCCAGATGATCGGTTTCATCCTTACTGTGATCTCACTGATGCATTTCTGCTAACATTTGCATTTAAACAATCAACGATTTCTTTAAATCAAGTTTACATGAATTAGATAAACACTAATCTCATTGTTTTGAACTAGTCGTTTAACAAATCAAAACTAACACCATTTGAACGTATAGACGTGCTAAGAGCTTCCATGATTATCTTTAGCGTACGACAATATACTAACTTAGTTTTGCTATGTTTTGGACCGATTAAATAAAATGAGGTTGGGTTTTATAACAAGTTCGTAAACTTAATTTAGAGGATCGTTTTTAACTACATATATGACATATATTTTGCTTTTTATCGAGAATTATAAACGTTTACTGTAGTATTTCTGTGAAAGTTTACATTCATTTATTTAACGGATTTGAATCCATCAAGTCGGTCTTTTGCAGTGGCAGTTGAATTCAGCCATGTTATCTCCGTTAAGTATTAAATTTCTGGAAAGCCCTGCCTAATGTTGTCATCATTTATTGATGAATTTTGTGCAGATGTCAGCTGAAAATTTCGACAGTTTTAAATTCATCTAGAATTATAATTGTCGCGAAATAGTTAATTTGTGAATTGCACTTTCTGCCGGAGTTCAAATTTTAATTGTAATTCAAAAATAAATGTTTCTGTCTATTTTTGAACTGAAAGCCTTTATTGAATACATTTGACTTTTAAGCAATTATTCTTAGAAACAATTGTTAATTCTACAAAATGTTAATTGTAGAAACCTAAATAGGTTTTACTTATTTGAATGAATGTATCGAACTGGAGATAAGCCCCAATCTTAATTTATGCAAACTGTTGCACAGCATGGATAAACCACAGCCAATCGCACGTACTGGCGCGTTTTAAACAAAATTGCAAACTCTTCAAAGGGGGTTTCAATTGCAATGCATACATAATGTATGAAACATTGGTTGTTTGGTACGTACAGATTCAATAAAATTTTAAGTGACACGATATGCGAGCTGCACAATATATATGAAGTCAATTAATTTGCATTTTTGCAGCTTTCCAAATACGAGCATAAGTTTTACATACCAACAGTCATTGAATGGCAACGCTAGCTTTATTTTATCTACATGTGAATATAATAATATTTTACACCCTTTTATATTTTCTAAAGGGAATACCGCCCTTGTATCTTAGAGTTATTCATAACTAATAATAATATGTGCATAAATAGATTTCAAGTTGACTTTTGCAATTTCACTTTATCAGTTTGAGAAAACGATGAGTTAAATTAGGGTTTTCCATTATTTCCTCCAATTTCTGAATTGTTGCTTTTTAACTTTCTTGTATTTGGTTTACAGTTTATGTTTAATTATAAATTTAATACGCTCATTTGGGTAATGAAAAATGACAAAATGCATTCCTGACCAGAGGTATTATTAGTAATTACCCGCAGTTTCTTGAAGGAATTTATTAATTTCGAACCTGGATTAATTAAAATTACCTGATCTGCGTTAAGACTAACGCAGCTTTCATTGTTCCAGTAGTTTTTTTTGACAAAATATTTCGGCCAGACTTACCGTAGGCCTTTATCAGTTGCATTTCACGAAACAAATCAAGAAAGCATATTTGTCGCTTCTCTCACGAGTTGTTGTTTCCTTGGTGTATATTTATTATACCATTTAACGGCGTTGCTGCTATAATTCCATGTTAAATGTTTCTTGAAGGAAGTTATTAATTGCGAACCTGGATTAATTGAAATTACCTGATCTGCGTTTTGACTAACGCAGATCAGGTAATTACCAGCAGTTATGGGATAGAATTAAAGATCAAACTCTGATCTACTTCTATACATGCTTTTATCAGATTAATCTTCATTTTGAATAACTATAACTTTTGTTGTTCATTTATTCTGTTTAATCGATCCTATTAATTCTACACATTCCAGCCTCCGAATTACTTCTAAAATGCACTAAAACAAATATATTTTTAGCTTTCAATTTTTTGTGCTAATAATTAATTATTCTGCAACACAAGCTGTGGTCGTGTGTGAATTGTCCAATTTTTTTATACTGTTCCAATTAATTGCACAGTATTCGCAAATATTTATGTTTTCGAAAAAAATTCTTAAGCAGATGTCAAATAAAGTTTACACTCAGTCCAACAGAAACACCATACGTCAAAAGATAGCAATTTTATAGATTTATTTTTATAAGGGTTCAAGTGATGCATAATCTTCGCAATGTAATAAATTTTATTTTATAAAATATTGATTTATGTTTGTCTACAAAATATTTGTTTTTAACAAGATTAGCAGATTGTATTAGACCATGCTTGTTTAGATCAATTGATTTCTAAAGTTAAACCGGCCTAATTTTATCGATTTTGGCACTTTATCGGAACGTTCAGTTTGCAAATGTAATTTGAGGACACACCAATTACTCTTGTCAATATCGCGTCCACTTTTGTTCTTGTGGTAGATATGATAAAAAAGGAGTCCCTGGAGGCAGTCTGACGGTCTTGCGACTACTAGGAATCTCAAAGAAGGCCACGATTTACAAGGTAAAATGACTTTATTTGCGACATCTGCAATTTACTGGTACTCATAATGATAGATACTATGGCTGTTTTACGGATAGTGCTGTGGAATTGCTTGTTTATTTGACATTTCAATCAATTATAAAATCTCGAGTTCTAAATCAAAATTTCTTATTTCGCATATATAGCTTTTTACTTCGTTATATATGTAAGGTTTACATTGTAACAGAATTTACTTAACAGAGATTTAATCAATTATTTCTAATTACAATGTAAGACCTAAATTGTGAAATATTTTTTATTTTATTAAATATTTAGTCATGTATAAGAAAAAAATTCTAATAAACTATTGCTAGACTGTTTTAGTTATACTTGATGTATGCCTTTCGACATTCAAATAAATTTTCCGAAAACGAATATCATTCAATAGGTTTGTAAAGTAGATTATATATATATATATATATATATATATATATATATATATATATATATGTGTGTGTGTGTGTATGAATGCATGATTCTTTTATGTTGATTTGTAATTTAGAAACACGAAAAAATAAAAAAAAATTTGTCCTGCCTATGTAATTCACTTTTTGAAAGCAAAATATTTGAATCTATAATATCGACAGAAACGCAATTACTGCAAAAGTCACCGACTATGATCGAATAGCAAAATAAAATTGTGCAAACGAAATTTCTTGTTTGCAATGTATAGTGAAGGAATTCATTCGGGCCCAGTAATTGCCGCGAAGAAAATTTGAATTATGTATTTAACTAAAAACAGATAAAAATGTGATTTCTCACGAAATACCAATCAGTCATTGTGCGGGTAGTGAAGGTATATATTATATTATACTGTGCAGTTCTAAAGTAAAATACTATCCCATTTTATACTAAGTCACGAAAAGTAGGATGATTAATTTCAATTATTTGTCAAAGCACGTTTCGAGAGACTAGCAGAAATCTGACCAACAGTGAATGATCTAAAAAATTTGAATGTTCTTCTGAAGAGTTGAGATGTTTCTTTCACGCTTTTAATCTTATACTAACTCTACTTTAATGGAATCATAGGCGTACATGGCAGACGTTTCCGTCTTATTTGTTTTTTTTGTCGTGTATTTTTCGTAACCAAGGTAGACCTAAGCGTGCTATCACTTAAAACTGACATTCAGTTAGTAATTGTGCGACTAGCAGAAAATGCGATTATTATTTATTTCATGATCATACACTTGATTTAAACTGCATAGTTGCCAGTTGATCGACTTGCATTATTCTCAATTTGTAATTTACTAGAGAGGTTCCGATAACTGTTGCATTGTGGTCACTGTATAAAGCCAAATAACCTCGTACGCACAGTCCTTCAAATAGTTGACATGCCCTCTATAAACGTTTGATTTCGCGCTCAGTATGACTAAAAACGAAAGAAAGTATATGCCCAGCAAAATGTCAGTTTGAAATTTATAAATGGATTCTTTCTATGCTTACTTTAATTATAAATAAACTTCAGATCGAAACTAAGCCATTAACAGATATACACTTAACTCAAATCTAGATATCTACCTGATTGCGGAGAACAAAACAATCGAATTTGTGTGTAAGGCTTGGCGTATTTATTAGCAGGCTTGTTCACATAGAACTTAGCGCATATGCCAAATTTAACATGAAATATGCACGCATGCTTTACGTGCTAACGGCCAACTTGCTAGTGGTTAGACAGACAGTCACTGATTGTAGATCATCTATTTATTTGGTTATAAAAAGATTTTCGAATGTGCCGAAATCTGCTCACCAACAGACATATACACCAACAAAAAAGGTGAACTGAATGACAAACATAATAAAAAACGCAATCATATATGCATAAAGGCATACCCCGTACATGCATAATCGTCGATCTTGATCTCCCACACGTAGAGTTCTAGAAGAGTTTAGTTCAAAGTTACTGAAGTTACTGGAAATTTCAACTGGATCCTGTTTTCAGCTTGACACGAAGAATTTTTCCAATTAGTGATGGTACGGTTTTGCTTGATCACGTGATAAAACGAAAACCAGTTGTTGGCCGCGAGATGGCTAGATTATCCCCACTGCGATTTCCGCCATCAATCGGAGATTTTATGATCGCCTGATAAGCAAGATATGCAATTAATCTTCGCAATCAGGGCCCGAATCAACGCAGTCGATATTCAAATGATAGTTTGATGTTGATGGTACATCAAAGAACGACAGAATAGAACTAATCGACTCGTGCATTCCAAACTCCTGTCTATTGCCGGAGTAAATCGCAAACGGTTTGAAATTATTATTATTATTATTATTATTATTATTATTAATTATATATATTATTATTATTATTATTATATAAATTATTATTATTATTATTATTATTATTATTATTATTATTATTATTATTATTGATTATTATTATTAATATTATAATAATAATAATTATTATATTATTATTGCTGTTGTTGCAATTACCACGTCAACGAATTAATAAATGAGGCTTGTGTCGGTCTAAATATTTGACTGTCGGGCCATAAATAGACATAACTGGTCGTAAAATCGTGCATGGAAAAATTTGAAAATGTTCAAATATTCCAATAAAGCAAAAATGGCGTGCCATTTGTACCAATGGCGATATTAGTCTGCGGTGTAATTCTTGAGTTGAGTCCACACATCACATTCGCGGTAAGAACACTGTCTGGGTTGACTCAACTCGCCTTTCTATCTTTTAAATTATTTTCCGAATACAAAAATCATTGACAAATTTTTATGCACTGGTACTATTGTAATTGGATGGAGTGCTAGTGTTTCCGTAATTATGAATGTGTACGTCAGCAGATGTTTCTATATAATTTGGATAGATTTTACATTCGAGACCGATACAATCTCCATTCGACGGGACTTAAATTTATACAGCGGAGTGGTTACCGATTTTGGCGAATTTGCGCCTCTCATTTTACTGTAGGCAACTGTAATTTTGTAAAAGATGTAGGAGTTTCAACGTCCATTTTGTAGAATGGTCGCGTCTTCACTACATTACTAGCCAATATGCATGCAAATTGTGGTTCATTGAGGAGATTGCAGAAGGGCTTGGTAAGCAACGCTTCAAAAACTGATGGCCACGCATACACTTCTGTATAAAATATACATTGATAACGAAAAGGCTATTAATAATCAATGTTGCCTCTATCTTATTGGCAACACTAAATATAATGTTTCCCGCGTCCGCTGCGGAACTGGCAGTAAACTCCTTTAAAAACCTACCTGCCAGTTTGCGATCATGCCTTGGATTTACAGAATATGCCACGTTTTAAATAGCATCGGTGTTAGTAGCGATTGCAGATAAATTAAAATTTTTATCAGTTGATGACAAGCCAAGGCTTCCTCAAAATTTTCTTTTACAGCGATCAAGATTCTGTCTGGTACAAAAGTGTCTGCAGGCGGCAGAAATGAAGCCTTGGCGTCTTTAGAGCTTATTTTATAATTGGTAATTATTAACATTTTTAAAATAATCGGCTAGAACTACAAGCTGCTGAGTGAAGCCGAATTTTAACGGGATCTGAGTTTTGAAAAAAAATGAATGCTAACACAGTGGGAGCAACCCTTGTAGGACAATTTAGGAAACCTGAACTTTCATCTTTTTCTGTTCAAACATTTAAAACATTAAATTTTTTTAAAATAAACACTATACGAAAATTAAGACTATTGTGAGCAGGTTTTTCCTGTCAGTAGAAATTCTATTTGAAGAAACATCGGGTATTTACTTTTTGTCAATGTCGGTAATAACTTTGATTTTAGAAGACATCATATAATTAATAACTTATACGCAATGCAGATGTCATATAGATTACACTTTTTTATAGTCCAAATTTAGCATTTGTAGCTGTGCATCTAGACAGCACTGTTTGTCTGTTATAATCAGTGCTAGTTGGTAGATTTCTATACACATTTGTTATTCAAATAAGTAATTCATATACAAAATAGTAGGAATAATTAAAATAGTAGCAGTGCGGTAAGGTATAGCATTGACCTTCTTGTTTAAAAAGTGCTAAAAAAAATATTTCCAATATTTTCAAAGTACTCTTTCCATGTACAAAAATAAAGATATTTTATCAGATATAAGAACCGCTTCTTTCTCATTTTCTTCTCAAGTATCCACAAATAAACATTTATTAATTTATAAATTGAAAGGCATAACAAGATAGAAAAATGTAAACATGGAGAGAGTGTGAAATAAGGGAAAACCCCATAAATTGCTTGCGTCACCTCTAGTTCAATCTCACGCACGCATTTGATTTGCTGTTCCCTTAATGCACCTGCTTTCCATGTTTAAATTTTTCTATCTTGTTTTGCCTTCCAATTTATACATAAATAAATGCTCCTTTGTAGACACTGGAGAAGAAGATAAGAAGGAAGCGATTCTTGTATATTATGAAATTTCTTTTTATTTTTGCAAATGGATAGGGTACTATTTGGTCTCGCATTCCAAGAGATTATAAAAAAAATTTTACTGATAAATTAAAAATTAATTAAAAATGAAACGAAACTCGTTATTAAATTATAGAAGCATCATCTGTTCGAAATAGAGAAATTTCGAAAAGCTTTAAGGAATTAATCTTTAAAGTATGGTATAATTTCCACCACTCAGAATTATCAAATATAAGAAGTATAAAATATATAAACCATATATATATATATATATATATATATGTGTATAACCTAAAAATTTCCTTTAGTTTACCCACTTTGATTTGTAAAATGCTCACGTGAAAATTAGTAATGGTTAATGTTAAACATCTGGAGAGATACCTGCAAGAACTTAAACTAGTGTATGGATATCAGACTGTAAGAATGAGTCTACCAAACTATGTGTTGTTTCAATAGGCATATCCTCCAGTACTTTTTAAAATAAAATACATGATATACATCAATGTATCCGTGTGTATTGTTTCGATGCTGCCAAAGATTTACAACTTTTCGCAAAACCATCTTGGCCATGTAAGTTTTAAAGCAAAGAGAAATCGGAAATATAGCTTCGTTGCGGGTTTTATGGTATCACGTCATAAACAGGCCCAAACCTCTCAGCCAACTCGGACTAACTGAGAGAAGGATGTTACAAAGATGACCCTAGTAACAATTTCAAACTAAATTGCTACAGAGCTCGACTCGATGCCATATCTTACAGGGTAACCAACAAAGAGATATTATGAGCACGTGGACTTCATCATGACCGACGAATTGGGCCTTTATTAAAAATGTCAATTTAGTTGACTTTAGCAGTTTCTGCCTTGTCAAAACCAGCTCACATTCTTTTTCATGACACTCAGGTGCTGTGTGATAGAAAAATGATTCCTACCTTGCAATCAAGTTGAAGACAAACGAAAAGTGTTTAAATGAATAGTTTTATTATGAATTTAGATTATTTGAAATTACCTGATCTGCGTTATTCAAAACGCAGATCAGGTAATTTAAACGTAAAATGTGACAGAGCCGAAACAGTTGATGGAGCCTTATTTAAATTTCTGTGGAGTAGCACTTTTTGGCCAATCAGTAATATGGTTACCGATTGCAGCATTGCCTATTTTCTGTTGGTAATGAATATTTACATTTCTTCTCGAACAATGGTGGTCGAATACATAAAATAGTCTAGAAGCATCAACACTGTGGAACCAAGTTTCACTAGCGTATTGTAAAACTATATGTGTAGATGCATTGTAATCACGAACTTTATCGCAGATGACAATAGTCTTATTTATGCATAAAAGCCGAAATTTGAAGACACATTTTTAATTGCTCGCGAATGTCATAATCGCCTCGTCAGTCATATAATCAAAGTTATTGTTAGAGCTGCCAAGATACGTAAGCCTGTCAACTAAGCCCTGATCTTGATCTTGCAGCCGTAGAGTCATTGGTAACAATAGTTGATCCTGTAGAAGCATATTACACTAAAAGTGTGCGAGTTTAATACCTAAAAACAGTAAATTGACCACTAATTTATACAAGATGCCTTAAGCAGAATCCTGTTTGCCGACAAATAATAAAATATCAACTACATAGTCAAAATCCTTCTAATTATCGCCCGGGATAAACTCGACACCTTATCTTGAACGTATGAAATAGAATTGTTCATAACAGCAGAAATTACACAACTCAACACAATTGTGGGAAGTAGACAGCCTTGAAGAAGACCACTGTTGGTAGTAAAGTTGTGATATATTTCGGTTTAGATTTTATCTCACGCAGATTTCTTTGTGTATTGAGCACGTATTCTAGTCGATATTCGATCGAATAGAAAAATACGATCTACTAAATCAAATGTATCCTTGAATTTTAGGAATCAGACTAATGCAGAATTGCGATAAAAATTTCGATGTTCAAGAACTTGCCTAAAGGTGACCATGTTGTCTACAAAAAATCGGCTTGAGCGGATTCCAACTAGTTTTTATCTATTATGCGATTCACACGAAGCCGCCAGACGGCGTAAAAATAACCCAGACAGAACTGAAGTTTATCATATGCCGCGATGTTTATCACACGAATTACGATGTTAGGAATGATGGTCGACTTGGTTCAGGAAACCATTTCGGTCCCCATATAAAATATAAAACGAAATCGGCTAGTCAAGTCTCCGGTAGTAATGCCGCTACGATTCTCTAATAGGCTCGGAAATAAATCATCGAAGTATGCAGCTTTGCAACGTTTAAAAGATTGGATTTCCTTCCCTTTTCCTTTCTCTGATGATTTTTCGAGTTTTGCAAAACGCGTTTTTAATATAGGCATAATTTCGGTGATCGTGACTGACACAGAAGTAAAAAATGGATCTTTGAGGTATTCAACCAACTTATTATTGTTTATTAGATGGCTGTTTCTATCATTTATAGTACCGTTTGATTTTTTGCGTAAATAAGTTGCAACAAACATCGGCTATTAACTGATGCAAACGCTTCTTCCATCTCTAAGGTTTCAAGATCGACATTTAGATTGTGGTTAAGTAGGTGTTTTACAACTCAACAAGTATTTTGATACAACAAGCTAGCGGAAATTGGAAGCCTAGCTTCAAGAATTTCCTTAGATTCTTCAGAGTTCCACTGATAATATCGGCGAGAGTCCACACTTCTATTACAGTTTTGCCTGCATTATGCATAGTGGAATTTATTTTCGTCTAAAGTAAATTTGAAGTTTACCCCATCAAGACAGTTTAACTTTGACAAAAGAACTTTTTCATAGTTTTGTTGCGAAGCTGACTTTTAGAGCTTGTTTACATCTATTTGAGATGGTAAAATTGAAAATTAAAGTATCTTAAAAAGCCTGATTTTGTTTATACACCCTGCACGTTTAAGCAGATGGAGAGATAAATGTTATCTTGCGCGATGTCCGATTCAATATGGATTCACTTTAATTAGTATAGTTAAAAGTTATACATAAACAGTAAAATAGCACTAGATCACCCTTTCCTAGTGGTGATGATTTGTATTCGTTGGTTTCCTTGGTTAGATAGTCTACAAAACATGGTTAATAATGGCAGATTGTGGATGGATAGTTGAAACTTTGGGTCTAAATGGATGCCATATGAGCTCCACATAAAGGAAAAATAGACTAACTTAGTTACATTAGTTAGTATATAAATGAAAATTGTGTGCAGTGTAGTGTGCGACAGAGTGGTTTTGTGCTTAGAGCACCAGATACCGAGGCAGTCGTGCCCAAGTTCGAGCCCTGTCCGTGACAAATTCTAGCCAGTACGTGATGAGTTCTCAATAAGGACGAAACATATCGACTGGATGTATTGCCTTTTCTACACTATAAAATTCTTCATTTATACTTACAAATGTATGTTCTAATTCGACAGGTGTTTATATCAAATTCGCCACTTTGTTTATGGTTAATTATTGATAAGCTCTTCAGTCAAGTAGCCAGTAGCGCAAGTTTACATACACAGCCGAAACTTGACCTTCTTGCCTGCCACGCTTGCCCTCATTAAGTCAATATCCATTTAAGCCTAAGTGTTACTGCGTAATTAAACCAAACTCAAGGCTTCATATGAACCAGGATGATGAAATTTTCTCATTAAACTCAAGAAGGTTCATGCTACCTTTACTGGCCTGACTATATGGTGTCCATCAGTTGTCAGGCGGCACATTTCTATAACCACGAGTGTAATTTTATATATCACATACACGATCAAACACAACAAAGGGTAGGTTAGAAATGCCACTACCAGATTTGAGGCGAAACCCGAAATTTATTTACGCTTGTGACTGCATATACATTGTGAATTCTTTATTTCCTGTCAAGTGCAAAGTATGCCAGAGTACCGGAAGTCAGCGCCTCCTATCCGTTTCCCTTGTATAGTTTCCCTGCATGCTTAAGATTATTATTATGCAGGCAGTTGGTAATGTAACTGAGGTAGGCTTTCATATCAATTTTATCCCTAATTTTCTTAAAAGTAAATGGTTTAATTTTAAAAAATTATGAATAGACGGACGGGATTGAAGTATACGAATTCAATAAAACAATGTAGCACAGGTAAATTAAATTTTAAAAATGGTCATAGATCAAACTGTAAACATATTGTAAAAAGAAAAGCTATTTGCAATTCAAATTTCACCAAAAGCCAGTATATTTGACGAGGAATATGCAATCAATTTAACAGTATTTATGAGCCTGGCATGATCTAAAGAAACAAAATATTTAAGTTATTATCGTGTGGAAGATAGTTGTCAATACCTTTTGCCAAGAATCAGATGCGTTTGCCACCTTCAGCGAATTCCACGGCCAAATATGTTGTAGGCATCATTAATTGTGATCACACTATCACATAGAATTAGGAAGCGGTGTGCCAAAATTTAAAATAAATCGGAACACCTAACGCAATTTCAACGAAGTTTGAAGGCTTTCAATACATTCAAGGCTTACTTTAAAACTCCTTAAGTCAGCTTTTATGATCTGGCCGAGGAAAATTTTTTGTCATTAGAAAATTTCTATTTCAAAATCAAGAAATTCCTCGGGAGTAATTCCATTTAATGTAGTATTTTCACTATAATAAAAACACTCGAGGCCTTTTTATTTTCAAGCATATTACCAATATTGTCTACACTCATCTTATTCTGAAAACGCAAAACAGTTAAAAGTAATTGAGAATTTAAACTGTTTCCAAAAGAATGTTACTTTTAATCATTCAACAAAAGTTATTTGAAAATTAATTTCAACAATATACTTTTGTTGGTTATATTTTTCCATCTACCTGCGTTTGAGTTTTACTAGAAATGTTTGTACAAAGAACTGTACAAATAAGTGTCTCCGTGAAATAACCGATTTTGAGCAATTTTTTAAAAACGATTTTTGTTTTAATCAACAAAATCGATAGCATGTTCTGTACATTAATTTTATCACATTTAAATTTTACCTTTATTTTGTCTTACCTATTTACATTGTGAACATGAAAACCACATGATTTACAAACCGCACTGTTTTTAAATCATTGATGTTCTTCTTTGACAATGAAGATATAGATCAACGTGATTTAGAAATTATTTTATCCAATCAAATTTACCTGTAATAGATAATCTATATAACGACATAGGTCATTCAGTTGAGGTTAAAACCTACACTTTTTTTTTTAAATTTATCATCGTGTAATGTCAGCGCTGACGCAAATATCGACAAGCAAATTAAGCTGATTTGATTTTGTTTTTATTGTGTTTAAAGAATCATTTTTTTTAACAAATTTATAAAACCCCGCCAAGATATCCCGGTGATAAACAGTTGAATTATTAACCTCTCTAGCGTGTGCAAAAAGCCAGATAAATGCTTTTATTATTTGCGTGTTCACGTTCTGCGTATTTAATTTATCGAATATTACGTAATTATATTTCATCTAGTTGAAAATCTCAGAATAATGCGCATATTTTCTACCTAGAATTAAATCAAAATCGTAAAAACCAAAGAGCCCCGAAAACGCTTTTACTTAAAAATAAAACATTTGAACAGCAGACGTACCAATGCAGAAGATAATTTTCTCGCATTTGTTGATAGAATTTTGTTTATACCAAACTATTAAGGCTCGAAAATATGTATTTTATTTATTATTTAAAATTGCACTTTATAATAGCCTGTTTAAGGTTAATGTTACAATTTTTACGAAAATACTTATTTTTTATGTCGTAAACTAACTGTAAGCATAAAGACATATTTTATATCGCATCCACCGACGACAACTAGGTATTTTTGCTATAAAATATTGTAAAGTGGCGTCTTTGATACTTTCGCAATGTACTTTTAGTGTTTGGATCATCTGATTTCAATTATTTCACACACAATACCAGGCTGTTAAACTGTTTTCGATTACATGAGGAAATATCACTTTTTGATACGACACCCTAGCCGCAGTATTTTTCCCAATTCTTTAGTATCCCAACTGAAAATGGTTTTAAAAGAAGATTAATTGACATGCGCCCTATTTTTCTGTTAAATATACAGACTTTTTCAATCTGGGCATATTTTACGGTTGGTTTTGTAACCTTCAGCTCGATATGTTGATTTCATTTGGGGTTAACTTCCTTTATGTGTCTGCGGTTATATTTGTATGAGGATGGGTTCACTCCTGATGCTAATTTGTTTAATTTAACGTTAGCATGCGCCAGCAGAGAACCGGACCAAAATTTATCTTTTATTTATAATTAAGTAATATTGCAAATTATGCGCAATGTAAAGCCATCCAATACGGGATCTGAAAAATAAATTGTTAAAGAAATATTTATACAAGAGCAAAATAAAATATGTTATAGTGATTAACAGAAATTAATTCTTATATATATATCGACTAAAAATGCGTACTATAAAGCTTTAAAATATATAAGTCTACAAGTTTAAATGTAACATCAAACACATTCAATCAGATGTCAAGTTCTCAACAGAGATTAGCAAAATAAGCGATACTAATAAAATGATATCACAGGAAGGGAGGGGGAAACTATGAAAAGAGTTATATATTACTAAAAAGGTCATATTAGTTGCTATTTGGATGAAGATGGAAAGAGTTTAACTATTATAAAAAAGTAATTTGCTGGACTAGATTTCTTTTGAAAAAAAATATTTCAAGGAATCATCACAAAGGTACAATCGGCCGGATTTATTCTCAGTCTCTTTGCTTCGCGTTTTTGGTGGTTTGAAATAAGCAATACCATTTAATACCGTAAATTACGGAAGAACGAGACACGAGGCAATAATTCGATTAGATATGGCAAACTTCTCGCACAAGAGATCAATACAATTGGCAGTCAAACAAAATTATTAGTACCGGTATTCATCTACCTCTAAGGTAAATGCTTTAATTTTAAACTTTATTTTATTGCTCCCTTAAATATGTTTTTTATGTCGCTCGGAATTTTTCTCGGTATTTTATAAAGCCAAAAGCATTATTGCACAGAAATACCGCTAATGCTAACAAATTAATACGTATTGAAAAATTAAGAAGTCAGTAAAAACTAGAGAGTAAAACAGAATATATTAAGAACTAAAAAGTAATAATAATGTTGTATTGTAAAAGATGTACAAAATATTTCCAAACCTAATTCTTTCCGTTTAAATGTTTCTAACAATTATCATAGTATATTCTGCCAACAAGATTAATCTTGATAAATTGATAGGACGTTAGAATAGTTTATTTATGGAAAATGTAATATTTAAACGTCGATAGTGTTTAACACAGTTTCGAGTAACCTCATTTTAGCTGTGTTAGTTTTATTACATGCTCTCAAAGAATGAAGAGCATCATAGTGATTGGCGAACAACAAAATATATTAGCACTAAAATTTCTATTTATAAGTATTTCTATGATATATTATAGGCAAGACGAAATTACAAGTATATCAGGGAAGGTTTTTATGTGCTTAAATAGTCTAGAAACTTCCAATAAGACAAATTCCATATAATTGATAAAACACTAATAAATAAGAGTAGTTATATCTGGGAAAAGTGAACAACTGTAAGACAAATTCTTTTGAAGGTTGTTAACCACAAAGAAAAGCTTAGCAATTTAAAACCAGTGCACTTAGTTACAATGCAATCAGATTTTGCAATGAAATATGTTAAAATTTTATGCATTCAAATAAAAATTAAAGCACATTTTTACGACATTTTTTAAGAACTGTTTTTCAAAATGTGAAACATTTAGTTTAATATATTAATTTTTTAAATCTTAAAAATTTAACATTAGCGTTTTCGCCCCATCTTATCAACTGCTATACTGGAGTAAAAATATATTTAAAAAATAAAAAATGCGGTCCACAAAGAAAGTAAACAAAAAATAAAACTCGCAATGTTAATATAGAAAGATTAACTAGACGGAAAAATTTAATATTTTCGAATTGGACTTGGGTACACCCATGGTATTACTAGTACACAAACATAACAATTTTTGTTTGCACAGTTTGGAGCAACATCTATTCATTGAAATCACTTCTACATAACGACGAATACTCACACATTGAGTCGTAACCAAAATTTAAATAAGATTTTTGTTATGTCAGTCTGAATGGAAAAAAATTAATTGCAATCTGCAGCCAACGTTATCCACATGTGTCGGCATGTGACGAAATTGCTCAATTTTATTATATCTAAAGCGGGTAGCGATTGGAGATAGCAGTGGATGTCTTAGAAACATTAATTTGTGTTAATTGGTGTTGACACATAATGATTTAGAACACAATAATATTTAGTAAAAAATATCGGAACAAACGAAAAAAAGTGCGGGAATTATCATCAATCTAATAGTTATGAAAGGAATTTGCAACACTTATTTATATTTAAATATATATATATATATATATATATATATATATATATATATATATATATATATATATGTATGTATATGTGTGTGTGTATATATCATTGCCATATAAATGAAATACCTTCCATCAAGTGGACCGGTTTTGCGATTATGAAACACATAAATTTATTGCCGTATCCCATTATTTAACATAATAATAAATGACAGACGCGAATTGGTGCGTTACGTGAGACAAAATTTCATTCAGGTGTGAGCCCCAACCACAACACATCTGACGGATAACTGATGAAACTTGTTGACTCGATGAATTTTGTTTTTTATTTTATGAAATTTTGAGTTTATATCGACAGCAATATGTAATAATATACGTCATTATAATTATATATAAACGCAGCCTTTAGAAATAATTAAATATTTCATATAGCTAATTTTAAAATAGTTATGATATTAAATAAGCCACGTTTTGCTAAGATAAACACACTGAATATATATATATATATATATATATATATATATATATATATATATATATATATATACACATGTTTGGCCAAAAATTAATAACATACTAATAAGGTGACAACAGTAAATTTTATGTCTCAAGTTAAATATAACCCAAGAATATCTCTTTTATCAATGCTAAAAAGCACAATTGGTATTAATTTTGTTCGCGGCAGAAACCGTATTCGAACATAAACGAAGCATAACGACCCAGCGTGCAAAGAATGTTGAGGGGAAAATATATAAACACTTATTGGTTACATCAAGTTTGTGAGATTGAATTAGTCTTGATATGTTGTTCGACGACTGGTTAAATGCAACGGGATTGGTGTTTAATTCAATCTCACAAACTTGATTGGGATAATTGTTGCCACCACTCGTGCAATCAACGATTGTTTAATTGTATTACTTGTTGGTTAATTTTACTATGAAGAAAGCCCGTAAATGATAATAGTGGGCCGACAACTGGCACCATAAATATAAATGATTTAGGAGGAGAGCTACCTTGTTATACACTCCAACGCATTACACATAGTGGAAACTTATTATCATAAACATCAACATTACCAGACAATACGCAAAATTGAAGCTCATTTAAGCGGCACACAGCTCAATTAGCGACAGCTGGGTGTGTCATTATAGCGTGCAGTTAAACATGTGTGGGAAACCAGGCGAAAATTGCGTAAGCGAGCGTACATTGCAGGTTTTGGGCGTAGTGACAGCGTTTATTGATTACTCGCCAATAAACGTGAAATGGAGACGTGCATGAAATAACACCCTGTTTCAGCTTAACTATAGCATATCATTTTAGTCTCTTAATGACTAATGTGTTACCAAATACGTTAAGTCTAATTCAGAAATTAACACAACCGCCACCACAATATAATGGATACACTAGATAATATTGGCTGATGTTTCTAGTATATAAATCCTCTCGTACACATAAGGACGTGGCGGAAGTGTAAATTGAAAACACCTAAATATAAATATAATTTTGTTAAACATGGGCTGAGCGTAAAGGCAGGAAAACCTTGCGCAACTTAGATGCACTACTCAATTTAACTTAAACTATATTGGAAACTAAGCTAGTAAACGTTTTCCAACATGGAAATATTTACAATTATTTTACCAACGTTTATGCCTATAATTACGTATAAACTGACCTACAATGAATTCACTTCAAAAACAACAATATAGATCACAAAATTGATTAAAGTTACTTTTTGTCACCGCCAGCGCAAGCAATATTCGTTTAATTATATAGACGTTTATTTCAATACCACATCCCCATGTAACGTCGTGTCTGCTCTAAAATAAGAGATTGTGGATGGATCTTTAAATCAAGTTTGCGAGCTTGAAGTAAACACCAATCTCGTTGTATTTACCCGGTCGTCGAAAAGCATAACAAAACTAACACCGGGGAGTTGCGACTGGCGGTATTTTTTTATGTTGTTCGACGACTGGTTAAATAAAATGGGATTAGTATTTAATTCAAGCTCGCAAACTTGATTAAAAGAATTGTTACCCCCACCTGCGCAATCAATTATTGTTTAATTTTGAATGGTTATTTGGAACTTCAGGTCTAATCGAAGCCATACGAGCATCACCTAGAAGAGAGAAACAAACCAAGCTACATTAGTTTGTAATTGACTAAAAACTGTGTGTAGGGTGCGGCACGGTGGCTCAGTGGTTAGAGCACCAGATTCCGAAGCAGACGTGCCCAGGTTCGGGTCGTGTCCGCGACTAATTCTGGCCAGTATGTGACGAGTTACGAATAAGGACGAAACCGGTCTACTGGACGAATTGCTTTTTCTACACTATACAATACTAAGTTAATTCTTCCAAATGTATGTACATAATCGTTCAGTAGTTTTTATCAAATTGGCAACTTCGATTAAAGTAAAATAAATGTCATTTTTTACATCAAATTGACAAGCTTGATATGACAATTAATTCAACATTATCGTGTGTATGGTGGTAGTTTTGATATATTGTGCAAATGATTGAATATGGTGAGAGTGATGTTTATATTAAGCACACAAACTTGATTTTTAAAAATACAACCACCACCCGCGCAATCATTTATTGATTGCTTAATTGCATAGAATTTGCTTACCCATAATGTTAGACGTATTTTTCAATCAATTTGCTATTTGCGACAATTAACAGGCTTCCAAAGCTTTTTAATTAATAAGTAAAATCATGATGAAGGAGGTCAAATTGGTCCCTTAAAATTTGATTTTCAAATATTCATTTATATAAGTTATAACGAAATGCTGAATAAAAGAGATAAATTAGGCAAACAATATAATCAGGGAGATTTTGGCATTCTCCCATGGAATATTATTTTTAAGAACTTAACCGGAGAAGGGGGAAAATATGTGAATATTTTTGTGTTATTCTCTTTGTCTCGAATTCAAGCGTAGGATATTTGTTCGACTTAAAAGTTAAAAGTGCGAGTACAGCTTCATCCGTCAGAATTTTATGAAAAATATTACATTTTCTTATTCTTCTACAATTTTAATGCATTTTCATTTGGTAGCGTCTGAAGAAATCACCCAATGTTTAACTGAGTTTTTCGATCTTTACTCACATTTTTAATGGAAATTCCCTGTTTATTATTAATACCTGTTTGGGTTTAACTTTGCATTAATGTGTCCACACACTGGAGATGGCGCCATCTACTTGCCTCTAATTTTTTATCAGCATCTTTAATTGTTTGGAGACGAGATTTGTGCTACTATTGCTTAGTCGTAGTAACCGCAAAACTCAAGCGGAATTTGGTATACACGATTTGTTTCTGTGTAGCATGTTTCAGACTCATGATCAAACATTAACCAACTTTCAATAAGTTGTCATTTTCAAAAACATGCATGCCAGATCTATGTCTACACGCTACTATAAATGGTGAAAGCTGACGTAAAGTTTACATTTCGGATTTGACCGCATTTTTCTTGTGCGGGACAATTGTTAGCACTCATAGGTCGGCAAAATCTTGAACCTTTTATCTTTTCAGATGATGTAAATTTTGGCCTTAGTTGATGGGTTCCCACTTATCCCTTCTCCTTTAAGCCTTCAATTAGCTGATTGTCTGAAAGCGCTTTAGGATCAAGATCCGCCATTGATCTTTCACCTATATTTCGAGACGTTATTTCCAGTCTCATCTTCAGGGTTGACACAATACGCACAGGAGTAAAACATAACTTGTGGCAAATGTGGTATCCTCATTCAAGGCAGATATATTTATATATATTTTATTTTAATTGTCTTCCTAATATCCGGTCTTCATTCCTAGTCTCTAATACTCAAATGTATACAAAAACTTATCCCTGTCCTCCTCTGCGCACACATCTACCTATAAACATGTGTATTTTAACTATAAGCACACCTAATGGATTGACATACACGCCTATCAATGATGTCTATATTTTAATTGCTGTACCGGACGCATAGTAAGATCCACAAATTTTGAATTCTATATTGCTGTAATCCTCACCTGCCCCCCAGTTCACCTAATTCCATCCAGCTTGCAATCGGTTATATACAGAGAGATAAAAAAACTATTGAAACTCTATAGAGTATTATTCTATCATTTTGACAAGACCGAATACGGAAGTTACACTAACTAAATCTTTTTTCCGCTCAGTACACATTTATACTCAGATCCTATATGAATTAGTTTCTGTATTAAAATATCGTATATATCTATATATATAGATAAACATATAAGCAACTATGTGGGTTACTCCCACATCTTTTATAAATATCTATATATCTAAATATAACTATACCTACGTGTATACACTATATATATATCAGCAATCTTTTATAATTTAATTTTATTTTTACTTATATATTTGTACCCACATCTTATAAAATATCCATTTATACATATGTCCATCTAAGCATTTAAGCAACCATGTGAGTTCACCCCACATCTTATATGAATATTTAGAATCATCCATATATATGTATTTGCGAAATATAGATGCCCATATTTGTTAAATATATTTAGATAAATATATAAGCAACAACGTTAAATTCTCTCACATCTTATATAAATTGAAATGTTCATCATATATATACATATACTTCATAGCCATATTACCGCCCTCAACTCCCTGATGTGTTGAGCGGTTCTATTTTTTCTATCTGATTCGGTAACTTATTGCCTATTGTAACTGATTGTCTTAACACTGTTCTTATGTTGTATTTCGTTGCTAATATCCTGATCTTTCTACTTAATTTGGAGTCTGGTAGAACCAGAGTTCTGTGCTTATCTTCATTCTGATTATCTAAATCTCCTACCCGTTTCTCCTGGGTTATTCTTCTATTAAATCGCAATAATGTCTCCTTTATGATTTTCTCAGTTAATTTTTCCGGATAACCATTTATCTTGAATATTTCTTTTAATTTCATCAGTTCTTTGTCCCTATATTTTAAATCCACTATTTTAAGACTTCTTATTATCATAGATTTTAGAATGCCTATTTTCATCCCAAACGGGTGATTAGAGCAATAATTCAGGAGGTTACCAGAATAAGTATCCTTCCTGTAAATATCTTTCTCTAATGTCTGACCCATTCGTTTTAATTTTACATCTAGAAATGATAATTCTTCTTTGTTTTCTTTTTCCAATGTGAATTTTACCTCTCCCAGTTGATTAGCTAAATACAGAAAATTCTCCAACTCATTGTCCCCGTGATTCCAAATTAGGAAGATATCATCTAGGAATCTTAAATATAAGCATGGTTTGAGGGGAGATCTAAGTAGGAGATTTTTTTCTAAATAATGCATATAAATATTAGCGACTGGGACCGATAATGGTTGTCCCATAGGAACACCTTTAACTTGAAGGTAGAATTCATTTCTAAATATAAAGTATGTAGAGGACATACAAATTTTTAACATTTCCATAATACTACTTAACATCATTTTACTCCCTTCTAGTATTTCAGGGTATTCAGTTAGGCAACGTTGGACACACTCTAATGCAACCTGTACCGGAATGTTCGTATACATAGATACCACATCCAGGCTTGCCAGTTTATCATTCTCTAATAATTTATATTTACTAATAATGTCAGTAAAGTGATAAGTATTCTTTAATGTATAATCTAGAAAATAGGTGTATTTTCTTATTCTATGGCACAGAAATTTGGACATTTTATAAGCTGTAGAATTCTGGACATTGACAATTAACCTAAGTGGATTATCTTGTTTATGAATTTTAACTAGACTATACACTCTGGGAGAGAGTGAATCTCTTTGTATTAATGCTTTTCCAAACACTGAATCTAATTCCCCAGATCCAATCATTTGATTAATTAAAGTTTTAACTTCACCTTGTAATTTGTCTGTTGGATCCTTATTTATTTTATGGTAATCTTCTTTATTATTTAATTGTACATACATCTTATCATCATAATCCTTTTGGTTCATTAGCACTGTTGCTCCGGCTTTATGTGTTTTAAGGCATATTACCCTATTAGATAACTAATTCGATCTCAATCTTTTCAATTCATAATTCGGCTTATATTTATCCTCTCTATGTTATAACACCAGTTTGGCAACATCCAATTCAAATTTAGATTTATCTTTTCCTGGGAGGAATTGCGCGATTTTAACTGTTTTGGTAATAATTTCATTCTTAGGTATGCATTCTATAGGAACAGCCGTGTTCAGTCCCAGGTTAAGTATTCTCTTTTCATTATCCTTGAGATCCATAGATGATAAGTTTATTACCCGTTTCGACACAGCAGAATCGTTTGGAATATTTCTTGCAGGCCTATAGATTCCCAGGTTTGCTAGTTTCTTCTCATATCTCTTTCTAGCCTTTTGAATTTCTTTATTCCTAGCCTTATAAGTAAATTATTCTACACATTTAAGGTCAATTGAATGTAATATCAAGAGCAACATTGATCTTATTTTAGTTTTTTTCTCTTATTAGTTCATATTTTCTTTTTTCTTGATTTTTTACCAATAATTTCATTAAATGTATAGAAAGATCCTGTTTCAGAATATTTCCTTCCCTATCTAGCTGAAATGGTAGTCGGAATTTAAAGCATTTAGGTACAGTATAAAATTTTAAACATAATTTCAAGAATGAAATATGTTCCACTTGCCTTACAATTTGTATTTTCCTCCTTTTGTATTGGTTAAAATACTAAATTTTCTTTCAACAGTTTTATTAACCTCTTCCTCTCTGTCTATTACTTATTGCAAACAGGATGGGATTAGGCAATCTGGGGGGTATGTGAGGATTACTGCAATATTGAAATAAAATTTTATTGATCTTTCTATGCGTCCGGAACAGCAGTTAAAATATAGACATCATTGATAGGTGTGTATTTCAATCCATTAGGTGTGCTTATAGTTATTAAATAAATGTCACTTTAGTAAAATACACATGTTTATAGGTAGTTCTGTGCGCAGAGGGGGACAGGGATAAGTTTTTGTATACATTTGAGTATTAGAGACTAGGTATGAAGACCGGATATTAGGAAGACAATTAAAAAATACTTTTAGAATTAAAATAAATATAAATATATCTGTCTTGAATGAGGAAACCACATTTGCCACAAGTTGTGTTTTATTCCTGTGCGTATTGTGACAACCCTGAATATGAGACTGAAAATGACTTCTCGAAAATTAGGAAAAAGACAATGGAAAATCTTGTTCAAAGTTATTTTAAAAACAATCAGCTGATGGAAGGCTTAAAAAAGAAGGGACAAGTGAGAACCCATCAATCGAGGCCAATAATCAGAGCACCTGAAAATGATCAAAATTCTGAACACTTGTTACACCTGCAAATCCATACGGTCTGACCTTGCTCGATATCATTTGTCACATTTCGCGATAGTCATGACATCATTCAATTAAAAATATAACAGATATTGTTTATGGCGAAAAAAATGTATATTTGGAATTGCAGGAGTAACAGAATTTCAGTAATAGTTGTAATTCTCATTATGTTTGTGAACTTTAGCATACACTGAAATTCATTGTGTTGGTAACATGTACAAATTTGTCAACCCTAGTCATTTTTTCATGTACGGACACAATAGACCTAGTGTTTGTACACTTTACATGCTTGGTATATATATATATACATATATATAAGTATGTATGACATTATACGTTCCGTTCTTGCTATTTTTGGTTCATTCTTCTAGTCATATTTAAACTAATTTGTTACTAGGTGCGCAACAACTATTAACTAGTGAATAAATTTGGCTATTTTGTCAGTACCAGATACCGAAATTGTGGTACCAAAAATGTACATGGTACCAACAAAATGGATTTTTGTGGTGGAGAACTAATATATATATATATATATATATATAATTTTGTATTTGGTATTGCGCACGTATTAACAAACTAGTTCAAATACGACAACAAGCATCAACCAAAGACAGCATGAACTGAAAGTATTACCTCGTGCACTTGCATATCGTGCTTACTGGCGACTCATCAGTCGGAGCCGATATTACGTCCTTTACTCACCTTATATTTGGGTGAGGAATGTTAGAAAATAGGTCAATACAATCTCCAATAGGAATGGGTAAACATGCAGAAATGAAGCTAACTCCATATTAAGTCTTTGATAATGCGACTTCAAAGCTAACTCACTATATATTACATATAATTACCGAGTCTATAAAGGATACCAACACTATGGCTATTGTGTCAGTAACTGATACCAACATTATAGTAACGAAAACTTACATGGTACTAACATTATGGTTTCCGAGTCGGTACATGATACCAACCTGATGGATATCAATTTATGCTAAAGTTCATAGATAGTGATAATTACAACTATTTCTGAAAATCTGTTACTCCAGTAAATCCATACACTCTGGCCTTGATCGATATCAGTTATTATATTTTGCGGTTTTCAAGACAACATTCAATTAAATTTATAACAGTTAAATATCGTTTGTTGCGAAGATCTAACTTATATGCAATTTATATGGAGTTAGCTTCACTACTGCAGATTCACACATTCGTATGGGAGATTGTATCGTTCTATTTTCCCACATTCCTCATCCAAAAATACAGTGGGTAAAGGGCATAATACTAGCTCCTAATGATGAGTTATCAATAAGCGCGAAACGAATGTGCACAAGATAATACTGTCCGTTTATGCTCCTTGTCGTTTTTGAACTAATTTATTACGAGGTGTGCAATACCTAATACACAATTCATCCACTAAAATGGTTTCGTTCTTATTGGTAACTTATCACGTACTGGTCAGAATTTTTGGCGGACGGGGCTCGAACCTGTGTACGTCTACTTCGGATTCTGGTGATCTAACCTCTGAGCCACCCTGCCGCACACTACACACAATTTTCAGTTATATACCAAATATTAAAACTCGGTTGCTTTTCATTTTCTTTTAGATGAACTGTGAAAATAACAAGCTCAGTATCATTGCACGACTACCGTTGATATGTGTGATTACTAATGGCTTTATTAGTCATGCATTTCTCTTAATTTTGCATATATTTTCGAAAATAAATTTTGTTAAAGCTTTGACTTTTTAAATATATTACTATCAATCATAAATTTAACAAAAATGTTTATAGAATGTGGTAAATCCCATGTAATGGGGAACGACGCAATAAGTAAACCTGCTTAAACAGAGACAGTAAATAATTTAGTTCAAAACCCCGATATCTCTTGCATAAAGGATATAATTATTTATTAAATAACGTAAACTGTAAGACTACCCTGAGCAAATAATTACAGCGTACACTGAATAAGAAATAATGAGCCTCAAAAATAACCATCATTCCAACACTCCAAAATTGAACTATCCTGCATGTCAAACACAGGCATCTGCATAATGTCCTGATAACGAATCCAGAAATGAGGCCCCGGAACGTAGATATGGAAATATATAGGCTACCTCAATTTTCATTAGCTAATACAAGTTGTGTCAGTGTCCTTTCAAAAACGGAATCAAATATAACTCATTGATAGAGGAAAGATCCACTTCGTGCACTAAGAAGCAACGGTGGAAAAAGTTATTTTAGTTCATCCACTGTAAATCTGTTGCTCGTGTAGGCCAAGCAGGTTACGTCTATATGTAGCAATAGCACTGTTCATTCCTACGAGAAGTACCTGAAATTCATAATATGCACGAATTTTAGTTTATTGTAACACAATAAAAATATAATTTTCCCGAGCCACAGGGATTTCTTAAGTAGTGCTAAAGAAACAACGAAAAAACATTACCTTAACCTATCAACCGCCTATTGTTTAATAATGTCGATAACAACGAATACAATCTCCAAGACGCTGAGAGAAGAATTTAATCGCTGAGTCCTCAAGTTAAACGGTTGATCGAAAGTGAATTCAATGCATTTACGACAAAACTATTAACGCTGCAGGAAATGATAGGGGAATTGGGATGAATGAACTTACGATAGCATTATACAAATTGCCGTGTCGATTGTAATTTTCAACAAATTATTATTCCTCAATTCACAATTATTCGAATACAGTCTTGTAGAAACAAAATAGTGGATTTCTCTTTTTAAGATCAAATATTTTAAAATGAAATCAACCTATTGAACAAAATTCTCTGAATGCTTAGAAAATTGTTCAATATTTTGAAGGATACTTATTCAGGAATCCTTAGTAATTTCAAGTCTAATCACCTGTATCGTATGTAAACCGGTATCTTAAAATCATTAACATTAAGAAGCCTTAGATTACCAGACATAAAGCATATTAAATGGGAATAAGTTGGACTTCGTGATATATCATCTTCATTTAATGGAAGCAAAAATGGTAGATGTCGTAAAAAATATAATCCTAATTGGAGTTACTTAAAAGCCGATAAAGAGAAGGATGATCATAAGATCATGGTACTAGCGGACTCTAAACTAAGTAGGAGAGTAAAACCAATAGCTTTAAAATATAATATAAGCAACGTTTTAAAATAGTCGCCCACCAGGAATACTAGATTCCAAAACCAAGAAAGAAAAGTTTGAACCCTTAGAAACATCAGTGGTGTATGAAATCCATTGCAATGATTGTATTCTCATGTATTTTGGTGAGATTATGCGCCCAATCAAGGTAAGATGAGGAGAACACCGAGCTGCATGTGGATATTGGGATGTTGCTAAATCTGATCTTGCCGGTCATTCAGTGCAGGCAGGACACACTATGAACTTAGAGGATTTCAAGTTGTTGTAATAGCATAGTGAGATTAATTAGTGAATATATCGAAATTAAATGTCGGGATGATTTTATGAATGGTACAACTGTATAAATATCGTTAGATTCTAATTGGAATACAGCATTAGATAATGGTAGGAAAAGACGATATCATGAATAAGAATCTGATGCTAACTCCACTAAAAGCTTAAGAATATCGGAATAAGACGGGCCTATAAGTGAGCCTATTATCTTATTAATGGTTAGTCAATTATTGAGAAAAAAATCATTCTAATTTTCACAATTTAACTGTTCGTTTATTTTTAAAACTGGAGTTGAACGTTTATTAAAGCACTTCATCTTCTTCTCCTATATCCTTTATTTTTTCGTTAAATAATTTGCAAAATTTTATTGTCTAGGCATCACTTATTTTGTTTAAATTTTAAATAAGCTTCTTATTTGGCTGAATATGCCTTTTTTGTGTCATGCTCACAGCCTATCTATTGAGATCAATTTGGTAATGCAGCATATCAAACGTTAAGAATAAAAAATATTATAATCGAAGTTG
>JAQBSW010005488.1:0-57006 GCA_029291075.1 Eudiplozoon nipponicum
AATCTGTTTCCAACGTCATTTATGTTTTCCGTATACTGATAGACAACGAGACAAGATTAATCATCATAATATCTTTATTAAAAGGCACTTCCACAAAAGCGTTATTGTTATAAAATTCTTTAAATCAAGTTGGCGAGCTTGAAGTAAACACCAATCCCATTGTATTTAACCATTCGTGGAACAACATAACAAAACTAACGCCAGTCGAATGCAATGACGCGTTTCGATTTTCCATCATCGTAATCAGAGTACGACAACAAACTGACAAGCGAGGATCAAACTGAATTGCGTATATATGAAAAGAATAATTATTCATGCGGCTCTCAACGCTAGTAGTCTCTCATACACTGTATTTGACTGGAAATTTCGACTGCACAATATCTATACATTCAAGAACATTAACTGTTTGCATTTTTCGCCATACACAAATTGATAAGCAATACAATTAAACAATAATTGATTGTGCGGGTGGTGGTAACAAATAAACAAAAGTAATTTGTACATGAATTGGTTTTGCGTCCGTCTGTGCTCCACTGTTTGCTCATCCGTCACTATTTTTATTTCATATAATGTGCACACGTGATGCAGGGTAATTGAATATTTAGATACTGTTTTTTTCGGAAAGCTAATATATACGCAATTATGTATTAGATTTTGCGCCTCTAGTAAAAAGTTATTTCAAATAGAACCAGAAGGTCAATTAAATTTTGCAAAAACGGAAGGTAGAATCTCATGTGCGCATTCCTTTCGTGCTTACTGGCGACTAATCAGTAGGAATCAGTATTGCGCCACATGCTCACTCTATATTTTGGGGAGGAATGTGGGACAATTAGACGGTACATTCTTTGACTAAATATGCCAAAGATATGCCAAAGATATACAACTTAAAATTACACTATCCCTAACCAGAAGGCAAACATAATTCTTTCTCAATTAGTTAGTATATAACAGAAAATTTTGTTAAGTGTAGTGTGCTACAGGGTGGCTCAGTGGTTAGAGCACCAGATTCCGAAGCAGACGTGCCCAGGTTCGAGCCCTGTCTGCAGCAAATTCTGGCCAGTACATGATGAGCTCCCAATAAGGACGAAACTGATCTACTGGATTAATTGCCTTTTCTACACTATACAATTCTTAGTTTATACTGACATATGTAAGTAATTTATGGGTCAGGTGCTTATATCAAGACCGCAACCTTGACTATAATAATACTTCTTTCTCATTGGTTGTTAAGGCAACAATGCGTACAAAGTTTACTATTCTGATCAGTAAGAAAACACGCTTGTGCTCATGATATTACACATTTTTTTGATGCAGACTTTCGCATGTCCTTCTGGTCTTATTTAAATCAATTTGGTACTAGGTGCATTCTACCTAACGCATAATCGCAAATAAATTAGCTCTCTTGCAGTATAACTATATAGATGTCCTATTTTTTATGGAATGATTTTGTGATCATCACGCAATGTGATAACTGATGTCAGTCAAGACCGAAGTGTAT
Organism: Eudiplozoon nipponicum; assembly: GCA_029291075.1. Taxonomy (NCBI): domain Eukaryota; kingdom Metazoa; phylum Platyhelminthes; class Monogenea; order Mazocraeidea; family Diplozoidae; genus Eudiplozoon; species Eudiplozoon nipponicum. Next base: position 1,499 of record JAQBSW010005488.1, read on the forward strand.
GGATTTGTTGGAATTACATGTGTCCAGAAGTAGTTCCAAATCTTAATTTTGGTGGAATTTAGTCTATCCCGAAATCCGATGTGTTGGAACCAAGTGTAGATTCGGCAGTTTGAATACCGTTCTTTTGGTATAATTAACCTGCTCGGTATATATTATAGATAGGGAGTTGGTTTAGAATTCGCAATGTCAAAAACCTTATATAAAGCTAACTCCATTACTTTTTGAATACACATTGATGTAGGAGATGGAACAGTTCAATTGTTTCACATTCCTCACACAAATATGTTTTGGATATTGGACCTAATACCGCCTCCTATTGATGAGTCGTCGTTAAGCAGGAAACTAATGTGTGCATGAGATTATAAATATTGTGCATTATGACTTTGGCACATATTTATGGTCCTTTTTGAACTAATTTGTTACGAGGTACGCAATACCTAATAAGTAATTAAATAGATATTATTTCTCTGATACAACGAATATATAACTAGAATATGGAAGCTAAAACGCACGTTCAGACCCACAAACTTGCACAGATAATTCCGCCAATTTATTTTAAATATTAGATAGAAAATGAAATTCAAGGAGTCGGCAAATTTCTTTCTTATGAACACTCATCAAGTTTTTGCCAGAATTTTCGCAGCCGGAATTTGAACCAATGTACATTAGTGTGAATCATGCAACTCCCACATTACTGTGACTGACGCCGAACATTGCATACACTTTTCAGTCATGTACCAGCTTATGTTTTTCGGCTACACTTTCTTGAAGTAAATCCTATTTGAAATGGCTTTTAAAGTATAATTACGATTATCCAACCATAAACTGCCATTATTGGACTTACTGTGCCACCTGAGGAAGTTATTCCTAATTTGCGTATAATGGCAGAATTTGATTGGCTATTGTGGTTTAGGGTGTGTTGGAAAAGGAAGAATAAGCTCTCTGGTTGAAATCCGGGCCGAAAAATCTGGAAGTATTTGAGAAGTGCTAAATAGAGACCAAACAGGGTTAATTGAAAGATCTCATTTCCCACCTTATGCAATGTTTTTTTAATAATTGCTATATCAATATAATCAAATTCAAACAATATATTTAAATTCAGTTTGATGGAAAATATGTGGAAGGGTGGTTAAAAGTTATGGATAAAAGCGTTGCTGAATTGGATCCATCTTAATTAAAGTCAGGCCAAAAATCTATTCAGCATACAGCTGAAAATTGCATGCAATTAGCGGCCACGATGGCATCGTGGAGGAGTTACAGGACTGAGGCAAATAGATCTTGATTAAAATCTTGGCCGAGACAATTTGGGCTAATTCTTGTTGAGTGCACAATAAGAACAACCTCGATCCCTTGATGAATATAATTTTCTAATTAAAAAAATTATTCTTGTCCTTAGGGTTATATTTTCACCAACTGTGTCGGCTGTCTTTGTAAAGATTCACGCTTATTGCTGTCTCCGCACAACAAAATCACCCACAAAAATTGTTACACTGTCTAAATAAAGGTTACACAATTTAGCAATAATCGATTGCGCGGGTGGTGGTAACAATTCTTTAAATCAAGTTTCCGAGCTTGAAGTAAACACCAACCCCATTGTATTCAACCAGTCTTTGAACAACAACAAAACTACCGCCAGCCGCACGCGTTTCGACCTTCCATGATCATCATCAGATTACGACGGCAAACTGACTATCGAGGATCAAACCGCATTGAATATATATGGAACTCAAATTTAGATATGCGGCTCTCACCTCTAGCAGTCTCGCATACATTGAACTTGACTGGAAATGTCGGCTGCACAATTTCTATGCAGGCATGAACATTAACTGTTTGTAGCTTTCGCCACATATACATATAGAGGCAATACAATTTAACAATAATTGATTGCGCGAGTGTTGGTAACAATTCTTTAAATCAAGTTTGCAAGCTTGAAGTAAACATCAATCCCATTGTAAATAAAGGTTCGTTTATCCATATAACTATTTTTGCTAATCCAGAATTATGTACATTGATGTAAAATATATATAAGTTATGTTATATTAGGTGTGGGAACTGATGTATATCTCCATCAATCTAAGTGAGACTTTAGTAACTGGATGATTATTTTCGCTTTGCATGCGTGAAACTAACTGTTTATATAAAATATGTTATATTTATATATTTATAATTTAGCTTAACTAAACAATGTGCAGTTACGTATTTAGCATTGCGTACCTAGTAACAAATTAGTTTACTCAGAACCAGAAAGATAAATCAAAGTCAGTATGGACGATGGGTTTAATCTCATGTGCACATTCGGTTCGTGCTTAGTGGCGACTCACTATTAGGAGCCCGTATTATGTCCCATGCCCCTTATATATTCGAGTGAGGAATGTTGGATAATTAGATGATAAGATGATAAGCAGTCTTGGAGTTAGCTTCGTATAAAGTCTTCAACAATACAACTTCCAAGCCTACTCACTATATGTTATATTTACGGCGCCTGTAAAGGGTATCAACAATATGATTGCTGAGTTGGTACATGGTGTCAAACTATGTTTGCCGTGTCGGTACATAGTAAAAACACAATAGATGTAAAATTATTCTAAATTACACCAAAAATGCGAGTTACAACTACTTCTGAACACCTGTTATCCCAGACAATCCCTACAATCTGGCCTTGATCGATATCAGTTATAACAATTTGATACTAGGTGCGCAATATCTAATACATAGTTTCATATATATTAGGTCTTCGCAGCAAACAGTATACAACTATTATATATTTAATTGAATGATGACATAATTCCCTGTAATTTATATATATATATATATATATATATATATATATATATATATATATATATATATATATATATATATATATATATATCTCTACCTTTGCAGCAGTCACATTTCTTATACTAGGTTTAGTTTGAATACTTCTCCGCAGCATCATATTACTATCTGCCTCTGCGAGTACGAATAGCTCTGCTGTGCTCTATGACTTGCTGCAAAGTTCGAGCCAACTGCCCTCACAACACTTAATATTTGCACAAAGAATTGGAGGTTTCAGGCACTAAAATATTGATTATGTGCTAATTAATCTCGTCTGAACTGGAAAAAAGCGTCTGGGATAGAACCATATCGTCGTAGCCACGAATTCTTCGATTTACTCGTCAACAGTCACATAGTAGAGATACGCGTGAAATGGAATTTTTTAGAATCCGAGCCTTACTGCTGACTTATGGTGTAGCGGATTTGTAAGCGTCAAATAGCTGAAAATACATTAAAACCTTCTTCAAAATCAGCTATCATGTAGCATATTTAGGTGTTAAAGTTCTAAATTTATATTGTTAATCACAAAATGCCATTGAAGCATAAGTAATATTTATCGAATGCCATTTGGTTACTTTTAAATTAACAAAAATATTGAGCTTATTAATTTTGTATGCCGTATCTGATGAAATGGAAATCATGGCTCCGGCTTTAAAAAGACCAACCTTACGCAAATAATTCATTATTCTTCACTCGTTTGCCGTAGTTCTATCATATCGTGTGGTTAAGCAGTCTCAACTCTCTGTCGAAGATTGCCACACTGGCCTGGACAACATAAAACAGACTGTTCTTTAAATCAAGTTTGCGAGCTTGAAGTAAAAACAAATCCCATTGTATTTAACCAGTTGAACAACACAACAAAACTCCCGCTAGTTATGTTATGCCATGTTGTTCGACGAATGGTTAAATACAATAGAATTGGTGTTTACTTTAAGCTCGCAAACTTGATTTAAAGAATTGTTACCACCACCCGCGCAATCAATTACTGTTTAAGACAAACTATGTCTCGTCGTTATCGGTACCCAAATGAGCCCAGTCACATCAGGCCTCCAGATAGTCCTGAGGAAAGCAGTAATTAACTAAAATTCCCTTATGTAGCTATCAAATACCTAGAATGTAATGAATTGATTTACCATAGTTTTGTAATCTTCGACCCCTGGACTGGTCTCTTTTTGATTTTACTTTATTAATGTACTTTGATACGCAGGCCTACGTTTGTGCATTATTATGTCTTGAATTGATTAAAAATCACCAATAGCTCTGGAATGTAAAGCAGTCATTGTGGTTAGAAAATTAACCGTTTCGCTTATTTACAAAAACATGTCATGTTTGCATGCTAGTTATGTTACACTGTGTATCGGTGTTCACAAACTTTATTTATCGTTCGCGTAATATTTAAATTTTTGAAATATACTTGTTATGGTAGAATATTTCAGTTAACAAACTAGTGCATATGCCTGTTACCATGAAGAGAAACTCGGTTATTCACAAATCTATATTTGTGTTTTGTTTCAGCTATTAATACAAGATAACAATGTGGAGTCGTGTTAGACATTTGACGTATAATTCAGATTATACATAGCTGTATTTTGCTCGAACGGTAGCTGCAGTTTAGCGCGATTCAAACCAAACGAAATTTGACCGCTTTTTAACCGAGTATACATTTGTGGTGCTATAAAGGCTACGATTTTGTAATCAATATTGATCAACGAATAACTAGCATATTTTATTCGTCATCTTGTCGAATGAAAGCCACGATGTTTAGTGATATTTGGCTGCATTCCTTAACTACGAATTACACCGCTGAATTTGAAGTAAAGTTGTTAAATTTCAAAATGATAAGTGCCGAATGATTAATCTGACAAAGGACTAATTCAGGTTTAGTCAACAAAATCTACGAAAACTATTTAGCTAACATACTGATAAAGCGAGTATTCTGTTAGCGATCTTTTCGTTTATACTCTATTTGACACGCTTATGAGTCATTGCTGAATAATTAGATTAAATGCTATTGGAGGTACAAACAATCAACATTATTGTAAACCAGGTAACTTTATGTTGAAGCCAATTGAATGCAAGAAGGCGTAGTTCATGAGATTCAAGTTTAATTTTTTAAACTTAAAAGCTAAATATTGAGTAGAAAAGATATATTTTTGCTTGTTGCCATTCGGAGACAATTTGTGATGTTAAAATATTCATATTGAGATATTTGGTTAATAGACAGGTTTGTAAAATTGTCATCAGTATAAAAACCAATGTCGTCCTGTCTTACATGTACAGTTACATAGAATATATATATATATATATATATATATATATATATATATATATATATATATATACTGGCATACCTTCAAACACTCGCGCACGCTCGAATTTAATTATCAAACTGTATCATTTAAACATGTAAAAACTTTAAAGTGTAATTGTTTATGCATTTTGTTAATGTAACGATGCTGTTTGACTCTTATACTATTTTGACAACAATCGCGAATTTTTAGGCATCGCACCAATAATATATTTCCAGCGCTCACTTATTTGCTGGACTTGAAATGTAATCAATGTTTTGTCATTTAAGCACACGAAAAGTGTATTGTTCCCGCATTCACATATGCTATATTGTAACATTTCATTAATTACACGCAGAACAGCTTGTTTACTTTAAACTAACGAATTTTGTGTTAAGCCTATGTTACCCGCTGCTAATTAACAGGTCTTCCGGTAGAAGAATGAAAACTTCGATTGTCGTTTATTGAAAGTTTCAAAAAGGAGCACATTTGTAATGAAGAAAAGAGGCTATTCTCCTCTGACGTTTCCGATTTCAAAAAGATTTATCATCAGGATACAAATTATTTTGCATTTTTATCCACTAAAACGCTTTGATCAAGGAAATTGGAAGGTCCTGGCATAAAATTGCCATAAACCTGTCGGATTTAAATTCAATAATGAACAACTTTATATTTTGAGGCTATTTTCTTATATTATGCCAAATCAAAAGAGTTACATAATTATCATTTGGAGTTGAATACTGTGTGCTTCTTTTATACCTGAGCATCCATCATTTTCTCTCTGGAAATTTTTACTCGTTTCGTTTCTGGTGATATTTGTAGCTATTTTGTTACTCTAAAGATTTTCTTGACAGCAAATTTGAAAACATATGTGAAAATTGACTGACAGTTAATATTTGTTTTCTGAATTAATCACATTCAAGCATATCATTATTTGACATGGGAAAACAACTTGCATTATCATATTCTATCGCCTTTTTGCTTTGGATAAATTGTTTAATTTTGTTTACGGAAAATGTCACTTCATCGACCAGGATAGCTGTCGGAATTCGACCGGAGTACGCATGTACATCGGATTTAATAAATCCTACAATAACCAATATCATATTCAAACCTTCGCTGGCTTATCCGAATTTTGAAGTATCAACGGTAATTTTTACGTTATTTTGTCTTAATTAAATTAGAAAATACTATAAATTATGTTAATATTTGACTCTTCTATGTAAATCTTTTACTTCGATTTATAAATTAAAGCATTTTATCGTGATTTTATTATTATGTATAATTTTTAGTTCAGTCATTTTTGTTCGTTCAAAATTTAAATTTGGATACAAATCACGTACTGGGACAACTAATCATTGTAAAGCAAGTCTTTACATCACTATCAGAAAAGGCCGTTTTATTTTACTCGGAACTCACAACGTCTGCAATATATCATACTTTTTCTCATGTATTTTGAACAGTAAAGGCTCTGGCCATATTAACTTATTAGAGCCCCATAGACGCCAAGTCTGTATCAGTTTTAGTGAGTCTATTGAATTCGAATGGGTTAGTTTTCCCTTCCATATCTATTAATTTCATACTTGCGACTCCCTGTACCATACTATGTGTCTTCAAACGTAGGATTGGCCTCCATGTTAATTACAAATATATATGATTCTTTAATAAAGTAATAGGTGAAAGACTGTGTACTTTATACGCAACACTGCACAGAAATATTTGACCTGAAATGAGATTTGACGCGCGAAATATAATAGTTAAATTACCCGTTTCTGAACGTTTCCGCAAGGATGAAAACGGAAACCGTTTTTAAAAGTAATATATTATTAGAATCAAAAATTGTAAAATTGATAGAATAAATATGATGGCTACTACAAGTCAACAGAGAGAGAGAGAGAGATCACGCACATGAGGCACAAAATACCGAAAACTGAAATCACGCACAATTCAACAGTATATGTACTCGAAAGGATTGAAACAAAGAATATTCTAGAATTTAAACGAATATTTTCTTCTATATTCATATTCGTTCCAATTAGTCACGGTGGTTTAATTTTATTAATAATTGTTACTTTATTCCTTTCGGTGGAAATTTCTTCCTCTGCAGGATTACATTGTATCAAATATATAAATTACACAACGGGGAACAGAATGCAGACAACTTATATGCTGAGGCATATAAGCACACGCAAAAGAACTACTAATTTATTTAGAATGCATCTACAAACTTCTTTCGTTCGTTAAGCTGCGAACTGAAGATGTTGCAATTTTGATCTTTCGCTACATGCTGCTGTTTCATTTTTCTTTGAAAAACACCTTGGGACGCCTTTGGTTTGGAGATTCAGTTTTAGAAAAAAATGTGTATGCGGCAGGGTGGCTCAGTGGTTAGAGCAAGAGATTTCAAAGCAGACGTGCCCATGTTCGAGCCCTGTCCGCGGCAAATTATGGACAGTACGTGATGAGTTCCAAATAAGGACGAAGCCGGTCTACTAGATGAATTGCCTTTTCTACATTATACAATCCTTAGTTTATTCTGAAAAATATATGTACATAATGGAACAGGTTGGGTGCGAATTCCTCCCTTTCTTCCGAAGGCTTCAACATCGTTCATACTAACCATTCGAAATGAAGTACGATCTAATCTTCTTTGATTGGCAACATTTCGGTGCGATATTTCCCGTACCTTCCTCGGGCCTCTAATCACACATAGGTAGTTTATTGCCTATAGTAAGCGATTGTCTTAAAACTGTTTTAATATTGTATTTAGCTGCTATTATTCTAATTTTATATAGGCGAAACCATGCGCCCGATAAAGGTCAGTAGAGTGGAATACAAAGCGGCTTGCGAATATGGACACATTCAAAGATCAGATCTAGCCAGGCATTCAAGTAAAACAGGTCAAGAAATTGACTGGGATGGATGCAAACGCATCGCATTATGCAACCGCAACAGATTAACTAGAAAAATTAGAGAGTCGATTGAAATAAAATTTGGGAGTGATGTAATGACTGTAACATCAGTAGAAAAATCATTAAGCCAAATATTAATTGAAGTTTTTCTAGGGACTGAAATCTGGAAGCGGATGAACCAGAATTAATTATAAATCTGAGTAAGAGACCCCGTTTATTGGAAACTGATTGAGAATAACCTAGAACGGTATAAATTCCTATTTCTTTCTATCCATATCTTTCTCATAAACATTATTACGTAGATTGTAAACAGATTTACCAATGGATATGATAGCTGACTTGCTTATATATAATTAAATACATGCGCTGATATATTTACTATATGTTTCGTGAAATTATATAAGGTTGATTTTTATTAATCTCACACAGTTGCTTATACATATTTTTTTATACATATTTATATTATTTTATATATTTATATAAGGTGTGAATAACGACAGAAATAAATATTAAGGTTGTCTTATAGAATATATTCATGGTTAACCGCTGGCATTTGCCTTAATAGGAGTACGTACAATGTTGCATTTATATATATATATATATATATATATATATATATATATATATATAGGTAGATGGATAGATAGATTTGTATAACCATATATTTATTCTATATATATATATTAAATCGTAAGTTATATATTCATATTTATATTAATCTGTATATATTCTAACATATATGACACACACACACACACATAAATATATATATATATATATATATATATATATATATATATATATATATATATATATATATGAAGAAATTGTAATATATTTGATTAAGGTGGGAATTATAAATACTGTAATAATAAATAAATAAATATATATATATATATATATAATCATTAAAAAAATATATATAGCTGTTAATAGACCATATACTGATTAGAGACATTTGAATCACAATTTGTTTATACTACAGTTTTATATGAATAAATATCTATAAGTTTATAAACATAGATATTTATGTGTTTCGTATATATTTATATAAGGTGTGGTTAGAAATATGTTTAAAATCATCATGTTGCTTATATTTATTTATACAGATGTATAATTGTATATGAGTTGTTCATGTATATATGTGATTTATATAAATTTATATATGGCTTGTTAAATATATTATATATTATATATAAGTATGTATAATGAATTATTTTGTATAAATGGACCTATATTTATATACAATTATTACTAAAAGCTAGTTAACTTTGGAAGAGGCATATTATTAGTTATTGTAAACTGATAGTTTTTCCTTACTATCTGTTCCTCTCTCTCTCCTTTTGGTTTTAAACTACGCGTCGCTCTGGCGTTCACTCTTTTTTCTATCAAGGGAATTAGCTGTGTTTTGGTTTATCCTTCAGGTCATTTTTGAACTAATTGTTGCTAGGTGCGCAATACCTTATACACAGTTGCATATATAATAGTTCACTGCCACAAACAACAGTATCTGACATTGAAGTCTGTCGGTTGATTTAGTTTGGAATTGTAGCTTCAATTACCGTGACATGGCAACATAACAGTTATACCTTACAAGTTCGATACTTTTAATTTGCCCTTAAACATTCTGTAAACTAGACAAGATTATATATACCGGGAATTTGAGATAGCTGCAATTGTACTGAGGTAAGGGTTGGTCTGCCATTTGTAGTATATATATATATATATATATATATATATATATATATATATATATAGTTGTTGAATGGGTGTCTTTATGTGCTCCATGCATATGCATATATAGAGTTTAGTTACTGAGACCAATATTTTGTTTAAAACCATTGGTGAGTCAAAATTAAAATATAAATAGAATTTATTCAGAACGAGGTTGCCACATTTGCTTAAATTTGTTATTGTGAGCATTTTAATGTGTATGTGTGATTAGAAGCCTGACGATGCTACGGGAAATATCGTACCGCAACGTTGCCAGTCATTTCTAGTGGTTAGTATGAACTAGGTTCGAAATACCTAATACATACATGCATATATATTAGTTCTTCGCAACAAACAATATTTAATAGTATGAACGATGTTGAAGCCTTCGGAAGAAAGGGACGAATTTACACCTAACCAAAAAAGACAAAATCTTTGCGTACTTGAAAATGGGGATCAATCGGATCTTTGCGAAACGGATAGTGCAAAGCGACAACTCGCGAACGCAAATCTCGGAGATTCAACATATGAAACTCACACTGCGCAAACATTCAAAAGATATCAGAGACCAAAGTTTCACTATCATTTAATCATAAGATAATTAACAAAAATGCAAGAAATAGATGATGGTGATAATAATGACGAAAGTAATAATTTAAGAAAAAATTATTACATGAGAGTGGATTAGGAGGTAGAGGATCTAGCTACTATGAATATCTTATCCTATATTCCACACTGACTTGAGGCAAACTAAACTACGACACAACAATATTATTGCCAATTTACCTGATTTTCGGATTGCGTACCGAAATATTTGAATCCACTGTCATCATGATTTTTGCAGATATTTCGACCTCCAATTACGGAGGTCTGCAAAAATCATGATGACAAAGGATTCAAATATTTCGGTACGCAATCCGAAAATCAGGTAAATTGTTTATTTCCTGTCACGCAACATGTTTCTTTTAAATATTATTGCCCAGTCTGTTTTAAGACAAGTGAACAACAGCAATACAGTTACCTTGCGGTTTTCAATGAAGCACGTCATATACACAACGGAATCTCGCAGCTAATTCGGCCTAACTAAGAAAAGAAAGTTACGAAGTTGAATATACTTCAAATCTGCAACAAGATCGCCTTTGCACTCCCCTCGATGCCATATCGCACATGGTTTCCAAACAAGAACTATGATGCACAATACAACTACCTTGCGGTTTTCAATTTATTAATATATATCATGATGAGCAGTTGTTCCATTTAAGGGTTTACGAAAGCATTAGGATTTGAGAATAAAGAGATGGGGGAGGAGAGGTAGATGGAGGGAGAGAGATGAAGAGATATAATGTGAAAATAAGATTATAGAAAGATGGAATATTGTGATCTTTCATGTAATCAATATTTAAATCTAATAGCCTCTGAATTATTTTAAACCCATAAATGCGTTCCGTTACTTTTATAAATTTAAATCTGAAATTAGACTTACTTGCACGTTAATCAATATATTACAGCGATAGAGCATGAATAGGCATAAAATTATGGCATCCTTGAAAACTAGACGCCAAGATGCATACAATGGTTTTTTTGGCTCAATAGAAAAATTAATGACATTGTAGTGACAATTTAGTTCGTAATGAACCAGGATAGCATTGGACAACTTGTTGCCAGACTCAGTAAACATTATAAATTAATGAATATTTACTAGTTCTTTGAAACTAAGTATAAGTGATTGATGCTGTGAATCCTATGACTATGTGATGACTGACGGCATTCAAAGCCGTAGTATGCGAATTTCACTAATTCTGCAGATGCTCAGTATTGTGGTTATACTCAATTACGGGGAAATTTCTTCTGTCTCTATAATCATGCATTTGGTATCGTGTTGACAAATTGTTTAATGTGATTGCTTTGCAATCGCAATGAGAATAATTTTAAAATGTTGATTTTAATTTTGTTTTCATAATCGTACAACTGTTCCAAGGTATAAAAGAAACATTTTGCGCGACAGGGAATAGGTCATTTACTTGAATATCGGGTTGCGATCCGATTTGTTTGCATCCGCTGTCTTCCCGATTTCTTCAGAATTTTCGATCTCCGAATGTGGAAATCTTTTTCAATTGATTGTCTACTTAGTAGGTGATGTGCTTTCCATTGAAAAAGATCTCCATATCCGTAGATCGAAAATTCTGGAGAAATCAGGAAGACAGCGGATGCAAACAAATCGGATCGCAACCCGATAATCAGGTAAATGCTCCAAGGTATGTCATCGGAAATAAAGTGAGCTAGTGGCCATTGTCCAGATTTTTCTTATGAGCCGTCAGTAAACTTTAAATAATCAAGTAATGTTTCACGCGGAATATGTCATTACCATATTATGTAGCTCGTTACTAAGTATGCAAATTATATTATTCACTTGAACGTATATTAGTTATTTACAAATAAAAACGGAAAATGTCTTGTCTTTTCTGAGGCATTCTACAAAAAACTACAGTTTGAAATAAAAAAATAGCGTAATGCCGAATGTAAAAGTAGACACAAGCCAAATTTACCTGTTTCTCGTGTTGCGTTACGAGTTGTTTGCATTCGCTGTCTACCTGATTTTCCCTCCGGATATGGAGGTCTTTTTCAATGGGAAGCACATCACAATCAATATGCCAAGTGTAAAGTTTAAGTTTAAAATGCCGCATTTTACTTGTTGTTGGATCTATTAAGCATAAATTGTTTTGTGTATTTGTCTGCATGTGCACACTCTTCGAAATGAGATTGCAGTGATTTAATAACAAATACGGACGACTCACCAGATAAGCGTACGTTATGATGTGTGAATGTGTTCTCGTTTGTTTTGGATTGAGGAGTAATCAATTACTGAACGTGTACACTCATCTAGTGAGTCGTCAATATTTGTTATTAAATCACTGTAATCTCATTTCGAAGAGTGTACACATGCAAACAAATACACAAACCAATTTGACATAAACATAAATATTTAAAAAACAAGTCATGCTTAAGAGATCTAACAACAAGTAAACATGGAGCAGTTCAAAGTAAAATTTTTCACTTAACATTGATTTTCAAATTTTTGTGTGATGTGCTTTCCACTGAAAAAGACCTCTATATCTGGAGGTCGAAATATTTGGGGAAATCAGGTAGACAGCGGATCTAACCAACTCGTAACGCAACACAAAAAACAGGTAAATAATCTATTCCCTGTTGAGCAACATTTTTCTTTTATAAGCCAAATTGGTCTTTTTGAATTCATTGGATTTTTTTATTTTATATCACGAGAAGCTTTGTTTTAGATATAGATAGAATCATTTTTATGCATTACTGTACGCACAATTCGCTAAGAAAAAATTGTGAAAATTTGACGTGAAACTACCGTTCAACTCGAGCACTGATACGTTTGACTTTCCTTGTTTTTTTTATAGAAGCACAACGAAAAACTGACTGACAGGGTGCAACCCGCAATAAAATTATAAATGTATATCAATTTACATCTATAAATTTATAAAATTTGTTTAATCATTTTTGCAGGATTTCAATAAATTTATCTTTTCAGTATTATCTAAAGATGGAAAAACGAAAAAAATGCTATTAATAAATTACAAGGTTTACTCCCTTATCAAGTATTCGGCAGACTTTCCATCATCATCGTTGCTGACGTCGTCGCCATCATTACCGTCGTCTTATCATCGAAATATTCAAAATCCTAATCAATGTCATATTAATAATAATAATAATAATAATAATAATAATAATTATTATTATTATTATTATTATCATCATCATCATTATTAATTAAATCTTTATTTTGACCAAGAAATATACAAAAGTCGCACACTTCTACTTTACATGCGGTTCATTAAAAAATATTGCCATTTAAGCAAACTAACCACATTAGAATTTGATTTTCGATAATTAGTGTACGACAAGAATTTCTCTAACGCAAAGCGTACCGAAATAAATTTATAAATCGTCCGTTATTCTGAGTTGATGTTGACGCGCATAGTAGCAAGTAGGTTCATGAAGGTCGAGAGGAATGGTATAAATTCAGCGTGAACACAACTTTTATCCATTGGTTACTATGGGTTCAATCGGAAACGTTTTTCATGTATGAAAACTTGCCTGGAATATTTTTTGACGATTGGCGTATTCCTTGATTGTTTATACGAAATTAACGAAAGATTAAAAGTACAATCTTGCCTTCATTGCTGATTTTTAAAAATTTTTTTTTTTAAATTACGATTTGATGCGCGGAATTCAGTTTGCCGCAGGATTCTAATGGTAACTAAGGCATCACGAAAACGTCAATATATTTAACTAACGATATTTTTGCTATGGTTTGATGTCGATTAAAAAATATACTTGGCAATAGTCTTTTCCATCGTCTTATTTTGCTCAGATTCATCACATTGCCGTGCGAGCTAAAGAGAATTATTTGAATTTGCAGTTAACTTTAAATGCTATTTATAGCTACTACATATAGCATAACCGAGGAAATACTTTTCTGCGCGCTCATTTTGTCGTTGAAGAAATGTTAGATTTTTTTCGTTTATAAATTATCTTACTGATTGTTTCGTTTTACTTTCAATGTCCATTAAAATTGTGAAATTAAATTTCCCCGCTGATTGACTCTAAAAGCATTAATTAACTTTCAAGATATCAGTCTCGCCAGAATCTATCTTAATTAATCGCAAAAATGTGACTAGCGTCTGATGTCAATTTATTCCTGATTCGCCTCTAATGAGGACTCTTTTTCTCATATGATAAGACATACCATCGTGACAAATTTTTTCCTCATTTTATGTCAGATAATTCTTTTTAATGACTGAGCAGTGCGAGAGTCAAATTTTGAGTCCACCATTTTCTTTCGTGGGTTGTTGCTTTGCACTATCAGTTTTGCAAAGATCCGATTGATCCCCATTTCCAAGTACGCATCGAGTTCGTCTTAGATGTGACTCGATGTTGAATCGTCCTTTTCATCCGCAGGCTTCAACAGTGTTCATATTACCCACTCGAAATGAGTTACATTCTAATCTTTGTTGACTGTGAATTGTACTGGAGGTAAGGGTTGGCCCTGTCATTTATATATATATATATATATATATATATATATATATATAATATATATATATATATATATATATATATATATATATATATATATAAACGGTTGTTGAGTGGGTGTTCTCATATATACAGTTCAATTACTGATACCAATTATTAAAACCATTAGAGTCAAATTTAATAAATAAATAGATTTGTTTCGGAACGAGGTTACCCTATTTGCTTAAATCTATTATTGTGAGCATTTTGACTGCGTTTGATTAAAGGCATGATGATGGAACGGGAAATTAAGTTCCGAAACGTCGCCAATCAACGAAAATTAGATCATACCTCGTTTCCAGTTCTTAGTATGAACGATGTTGAAGCCTTCGGGGGAAAGGTACGAATCTGCATCCAGCCACAACGAAGACGAACTCTTTGCGTACCTGTAAATTTGGATCAATCGGATATAACAAAACTGCCTGTGCAAAGCGACAACCCACGAAAGAAAATCGTGGCGACTTAAATGTTTTCAACACTTTGTATTTCATGCTTATCTTGGGTTTTGTCTTAAATAATTTTAATAAAACTAATAGAAGAAGTATATTATTAATTATTATTTTGAAGAAGATTCTGTATTTTCGTGATTTCTAGGTATAATAAGTTGACATCTTGAGATTTATCCGTTCAATTTCACACACTTCATGAACTATCGAATTTTTTTTATAAAAGGAAGTATTTGCTCATACTCAAATCGACCTTAATATTAATTAATAATTCATTTCATACATGCGAATATGAGACATACACTTATTCAGCAATTTATTGAGTCAATCACACAAAATATGAAAATCACCGTCACTAAATCTTAAAAATTTTTGTGATGGAATCTACGGCTGACACTTACTTTGATACTATCTGATGAATGCGAAAAAATCCCTTTGAATTATGTAATATAAAATGTAAAATAATGTGCTCTAGACAGCAATGTTGATTATTTTAAAAAAATCTTCCGTTTAATGTATTAATGTCATCAATAAATACGGATTCTAAGCCGCGTGTATTCGTTGTTTCTATGCGTTTGTTTTAATAAATTTGTACAACAGTGTGCAGTATTTCTATGTTATATAATTCAAGTCATTTGCGCACAAATTCAAATTTTTCTTTTCAATTCTTTTGCAGCTATATAGAGGTGTTCTGCAAGAATTCGGATTATACGATAATTCCATAAGCATGACAATCATGAATGACGAGGTATGATAAACTACAAAAAATAACGTTAATCTGTAATTTGTTACTTTTTTCATGAATGCGTTTATATCACTATATTACTTGAAGTAATGAGGGATGAACGCGATGTGCCTTTTTCTTTAGATGTATAGCCATAGTAATTTAGTAAATGACGGGATTTGCTTGTTTAGTTAAAGTATCTCAAAACATTTTTGTCCATTTTTACTAATATCATAGATACCATTGGGGTATTCAGGTAATATTTGTCAGATGCACACTGTGAAATATTCACGTCTTCCTTCTAACAGTAAATGAATGTTCCATCCCAGTTATAATATTGGAATAGACGAATGAATTATTTAATGAAACAGGCTTGCGCAGTTTGTATAAAAGATAATAACTTATATTTCAAATTTGTGCTAATGATGAGAAAGGAGGATCAAACGTATGGATTTTATACACTTTAATTTTATTACTAGAACCACACAGCATTACACGAGCATAAAAATACCGTCCAGTGCTTGATTTCATGAGCAGTCTGCAGTTGATCTCTATAAATCAGTTTATTTCATACCTTTGTATATTTATATTTCGTTTGCTGAAAAATAGAAATAAAACATAAATTCGCATCAATGAGCAAATTAAATTAATCAGCTAGACCAGATTCCATCTTTACTTGCATGCCTTAGTAGTAGCCAGAATTATTGAAAACAGGGTTAGTCATACAACGTATCGCCTAAGCCACGAATCGCGTTCCTCCTATGCAGTATATATATATATATATATATATATATATATATATATATATATATATATATATGATTCAAACTTTGGAAACATAAAGTTGAATTTAAAATTGATAATATGCTAGGTCTCAAATTGGGAATTATTATTATGCATCATAATGCAACAATAGCCATCTAATCAGTGTATATTTGTGAGTATATGCGCAAATTTTGCATGCAAATTCTATGGTGAGATTCACTTTCATGCACAGTTGGTGATACCACTTAAACCTTTCATAAGCTATCAAGTGCAATCCATCTACTAAACAATGCATTTATCGTCATTTGTAACTCATATGTACTAGCCAGCGCAGCTGCAGGTAGAAATCATCCCTATGACCGTTAGATTCATGGCTATACAGCTTAAAATATGCCATGATAACTGCCACAATACTCTAACTTTTACTTTCTTGCACTTTCTCTCTAAACAGATGTATATAAGGAAAATTTATATCGAATTTTTGAAACAATCAATTAAGCATAATTACAGACATATTTCTGTTTTACGCTGAGGCAAAATTTAAAAAAATATATATATGAAATTACTTGAGGTTTTATTATATATGTCATGCGCGTGTTTGGTTTTAATTGAGGAAGGATGAGTAATGATACCATTTACTAAATTGAGATAAGCGTCAATCCAATTTGGTTTATTAAATTGCACACCATGGTTAATCTAACGCTCGTCACTCGGTCTAACATTTCAGACTATCTATGTTTATTGGTTGGACACGCTAGCAACCCGATTAAATTAGGTAAAATCTCATAGCGTACATAAGTTATGGGAAATTAGATAAGCGGTGTTTAGTCCTTGTAGTTAAGCGTATATTTCACTTTCAAAATTTCTTCTCAGTCACGTGCATAAAGTTAATGCAGCTTTAGCCATGCATATATCAGCAATGAAATTAAACATTCTTTGAATATGCGGGTAGGGATAATAACTCCTTTGGTCAGACGCACAAGGTAGCGTGGTTTGGCATTTTATAATTATCATCAAAGCAGGTCGGCAAAATCAGTGATTTTTCATGCCAAGTTTAAGAATTGTGGTTGGAGTCTCGTTAGTAAGTTTGCCGTCGTGCTCTCACAATGGTCATCGCAAGGTGAGACGCCTCAGTACATTCCGCTGATATAGCCGGCTATTTGATGCGATTGGTTAGATGAAATAGAATTCGTGTTAGTCTCAAGTTTGAGACCTTGATATTAAAAATTTTTTATTATAGCTCTCGAAGTCAAAAAATGTTTAATTCGTTTAATTATATAAATGTTCATTTCAATACCATTTCCGCATTTATTGTTGTGACTGTTTAGTAATGACAGATTGGGGTTTGTTAGTTGGAAATTTAGCTCTAAATGGATGCCATATCAGTTCCCCTAATAGAAAAAAATTAACCGACTTACATTAATTAGTATATGACTGAAAATTGTGTGTAGTGTGTAACAGGGTGGCACAGTGGTTAGAGAACCAGATTCTGAAAGAGACGTGCCCATGTTCGAGCCCTGTCCGCTGCAAATTCTGGCTAGTACGTGATGAGTGCCAAATAAGGTCGACACCGGTCTAATGGATGAATTGCCTCTTCTACACTATACAATTCTTAGTTTATACTGACAAAATGTAAGTACTTAATGGGTCAGGTTTTTATATCAAGTTCGCAAACTTGATTATAGTAAATGTTATCACCGCCCGCGCAACCAATGTTAGTTTAATTATATATATGTCCAATTCAATACATATTCCCCATCTAGTATGGTTTTTGTTCAGTAATAACAGATTGAGGATGGTTAGTCGAAAATTTAGGTCTAAATGGATACCATATGAGCTCCACCTAAAGGAGAAAACACTAACCGACGTACATTAGTTATTGGATGACTGAAAATTGTGTGTAGTGTGCGGCAGGTTAGCTCAATGGTAAGAGCACTAGACTCCGAATCAGACGTGCTCAGATTCGAGCCCTGCCCGCGGCAATATCTGACCAGTACGTGACGAGTTCCCCTTAAGAACGAAACCGGTCTACTGGATGAATTACATATTCAACAGTATATAAGTTCATAGTCCTTACGGATAATGGTATGTAATTAATGGGTCAGGTTTCATATAGAGTTCGCAAACTTGATTAAAGTTAATAATATCACCGCCCGCGCAACCAATATTCGGTAAATTATATAAATTTTCATTTCAATACAACTTCACATCTAGTTTCGTGACCGTTCAGTAATGACAGATTGGGGCTATTTAGTTGTAACTTTGGGTATAAAGGGGTGCCATATGCGTTACACCTAAAAGAGAAAAACTATCCAAGCTGCATTAGTTAGTATATGACTGAAAATTGTGTTTAGTGTGCGGCAGGTTAGCTCAGTGATTAGAGCCCAAGATTCCAAGGCAGACGTGCTCAAGTTTGAGCCCCGTCCGCGGCAAATTTTGGCCAGTACCTGATGAGTTCCCAATAAGGACAAAACCGGTCTATTGTATGAATTGCCTTTTCTACACTATATACTACTTAGTTTATACTGACAAAGCGTATTTATTTAATGGGTCAGGTATTTATAGTAAATGTTATCACCGCCCGCGCACCCAATGTTCCTTTAATTGTCTAATTGTTTAATTTGGTTTTTTATCGCGTTTTATGACACTAGGTTAATAATTTTTAAAACATATTTGTGGCTTAAATATGCTTAGCATATTATCTATTTAGGGGAATATTTGTACATATGATACTCATGAACATGTATTTCTACCTTGTTTAATTGTGTTGAAATGTTACATGTAGATGCAGTTTTTGATGACATTTATACCGTTGCATTTTGCAACCAAGCTGATAGTCATTTCGTAGTGAATTTACTGTTAATCATTTGCTCAATCTTTCTGCCTATTTTATGGTAAATACTGTTTCTAGCAACAGGTGAAGAAATTTTATGGACATTTAAAACTCACACATGAGATGTTAAATGCAACCTCAAAAATCTTTCTATCATTTAAATTTCAATGTATGACAAATGTGTAATTAAATATTTGCTGTAACTAAATTATATCGGAATCCTAAATATAAACTTTACTTTCTTTTATATAATGAGTGTTGTTTTCTGCGTAAGGGATTAATAATTTATTGCTACAGTCAATTTTGTACGTTATATGTATAATTTATTGATAAAATAAATTTATTAAATACATTTCATTCCCTTAATAAATATTATACATAATTCTCTTGTGAATGATTTCTTCGTTTCGCAGGATAACTTTATACGTAGCCTGTTACCGGACTTGTTAATGAAAGTAGATTTATGAAAAACTGCCTGAATGAAGATAAGCAATTGGATATTTTAAGTTATCTTAAGTGTATGAATGGAATAAAAAACAGCGTAATCTGCGAAAAGTTTACATTGGAGGGAGAATCACAATCGTGTTTGTTCCAGAAACACATATCAACGGATTATACAAAAATATTCTGTCCTTAGAAGACTTGGCATGTGGCTTCCTTTAAATATCGCATAGCCTTTTTACAATGACCTACTACTTAAATTTTGTATGATTTCTCTGAAATAAGAATTTCGCCAGAAGTAAAACTAAGTTAAATCATACTTACAACAGGAATTCAACAGGATTGAATCTCGATATCAGTTATCACACCTTGTGGTAATCATGATATCAATAAATACTATATATTACAGTTTAATACTATTTGTAGTGGTGATCTAATATACTTACAATTTTCTATTTTGTGTTGCTCACCCAGTGACAAATTAGTATATGGATTTGCTATAGTAACATTTGTTCAGAGGTAGTTGTAAATTTCAATTCGGTCAACTTTAACTTACACATAATTAAACGAACATTAGCTGCACAGGTGGTGATATTACTTACTATAATCAAGGTTGTGTAATTGATATGAACACCTGACCCATTACGTGCATACATTTGCCAGTATTAACTAAGAACTGTATAGTGTAGTACCGGTTTCGTCCTTATTGGGAACTCCTCACGTACTGGCTAGAATTTGCTGCGGATAGGAAAACAAACTTGGGCACGTCCGCTTCGGAATCTGGTGCTCTAACCACTGAGCTAACCTGCCGCACACTAAACACAATTTTCAGTCATAATGGAAACTGTACTCCGTGTGTTAAATCCAGCAAAATGTTGATAAATTAAATACAGTGAGAGCTCATATAATGCTTCCAGCTTTAAATGAAGCGGCTTTGTTTGGACAGCATACCTCAGGAGAAAAATACTTCCAATATAAGCCTTTATAAAAGAAATATAATTAATTCTATGTATACGTTATTATATATGAGTAATTATAAGTAACCGCGTTGGAAAACTTAGATCTGCTCAATAAGGAAAGGTTTAGTTTACTTATTGTATCCCAAGTTATGACAGTATTGATGTTTTTGCCATGCAGATGACCGATCCCTTGCATTAAACTATTTCATATTTTATTTAAAAAATTAAACATACAGGTATTGAAAGTCACTTACTCCAGGTTGAACATCGCAGAGTTGACCTTTAATATTCGTGGCAGCTGTTCGTCCGACGACGGGTCAGATGCACCCATTTGGTTGCATCTGGACTCTTATCATATGCTAGATAAAACCAATAGCAATTTGCGGTTCAACCTCAGATGGATGGGTATGACAGATCTCATCATAATGACTGTGTAAGTTCATTCTTGCGTAACTTTTATAAGTCGATTTTTGGCTAAATTACATTAATGCCACCGTTTTTAACTTTAATAGCATATGTTCACGCATTCTAATCATAAGCATACTCTCCTCTGTATAAAATTATCAGTCACATATAACATTTACTATAGTATGTACAAATAAATTTTTATTTTAACTACGATTTCAAACAGTATATAAGCAACAATAAAATATAAATTTTAAAAATCAAGAGTTTATTAAGACAGCTATCAGTTAGGTGCAATAACACGTTCATCTATTCCATGTAGTAATCATAGCACGACGGAAAGCTGATTAGAAGAATAAAGACGGAAAGGTAAATATAAAATATTTTTATGAGTTCAGCTGTGGCTGTAATGTCTAACAGTCATAACCGTATTGTAATTTAATGGAGTATCAACTACAAAATTTCTGTGCGCAGTACAAGATCATTATAAGTCTTAATGCAACGGCACCTGTAGTTATGACAAGTTTTCCTATAACATAGGGTTGACAAATTATGTGAGATTGAAGTTTATTTAGAGTTAATAAGCTTATTTTTTAGATATATTTTCAATACCCGCGCAGCAACACATTGCTATATTCAATATTGCTTAAATGCAGAACTAAAAATGGCAGTTTCACTTCGGGAGGAAAGTCTTCGCTTTAAATTCTAATAAATTAATCCAATGACTTTATCGACCTTAAATGTACTCAACACTCTCATGGCCTTCTATCATAATATTTTGAACGATGTACCGATATTTGCATGTTCGAAATTCCATGGGCAATGTAAATGGATAACCAGTTTAGCGGTAAATAACTGGCAAATACGCACATCCCATTATTTTAATATAACTATGATTAAAAAATTTAAATAAATTATGTCGACTATTAGCAAGTAGAAATCTATACGCCGTCTAGAGAATTTCGATCTCCATTTGCCATATTCTTGAGCAGTGAAAACGTTTATAACGGGAACAAAATCAAAGCTATTTAAAATTTTCTAGAATGCGAGTAGGCATCTCTAATACTCCTGTTTTCAGATAAAGCAAAATCAACATTTGGGGTTTTGTCGCATTACAGTATATATATATATATATATATATATATATATATATATATATATATATATATATATAATCGCGTGATACACAATACTGTATCTTCAATTGTGCTCAGATGAGAACGATGTTTAGTCAAAACGCGTCAGTAAGTGAACTTAGCAGTAGATTTTCTATGTCATTCGTTGTTGGTTAAATAACATTTCGTATTGACAATTATTTCATGTCCACGTTCATAAATTAAATGGCGTTACTAATAACTCGCTCAAACTATGATTACCTAATTTAAAATGAAAATTGGCTGGTCTAAAGCGCATACTAAGTCTTACCGACGCACCCAATATACGTTCTAGAATTTAAGAAATTTATATTAACTGCATTTGGATGAATAGGACTAGTGAATATTTTATTTATTTTTTTCGGCTAATGTTACATTCTTCGAAGAAAATCTCCATGATCCCACAAAACAGAATTGTTATAAAAAATAATGACACATTTTGATCGTTATTCGTTTCGGTTAATCTAGATGAAGTATTGGACTTCCGTTCTCTTCTTTTTTTCCTTGTCGATATTCTTTGTTCTTATAGAAGGCTTATTCAGTCGGACATGACGAGTAGTTATCAGATCACTCCAAGTGGTAAATATATTAGTTGTTGACCAATTTCTATTAACCGCATTCGTTTGAATAGGGTTAGTGAATATGTTATTTAATCTTTTTCAAGGTTGTACTTTCTTGGTTTATAATAAGCGTATATTAGATTCCTTGAATAAAATCAACATTAATCTGCAGAATAGAAGTATTATACCAAAAATAATGCTTAATGTTGACAAATTATGCGAGGATTTATTAATTACTCTCGGTTAATCGGGAGAAGTATGGAGATTTCTTTCTCCACATTATTTACATGTCGCATTCTTTGTTATTGTAGCAGGTTTCTTCTGTCGGACATGGTGACTAGTTATCATATCACTCCAGGTTGTAAATATATTAGTTGTTGACTGATTTCTAATAGCTGCATTTTTTAATGGAGCTAGTAAATTTGCTATTTTATTTTATAGATTACGGTTCCTTGGGTTAAAACATTGGATTGTTAGACTCATCGAAGAAAATCCTAATGATTAAAAAAATAGAAGTGTGATACAAAAAATAATGGTAAATTTTAATTGTTACAATACTTGCAAGTATTAAGTAATTTGTTACAGTTAACTGGACGAAGTATGGTGGTTGGCATTATCGAAATTATTTTCCTGACGTATTCTATGTCATTTTAGATAGTTTCTTCGGTCGGACCAGACGAATAAATATCAGATCACTCCAGGTTGTAAATATACTAGTTGTTGATTAATTATATTTAACTATAAGATTCCTTTAGTAAAAAATGTCAATATGCCTAATAAAGTACTATTTATACGTAGTGGTAAATATTTGTTGTAGGCATAAATATATATTCATGATTATGGGTGATTAAAATAATGGTCATAATAAGTCCTACGAAACTTAAATTTGATAATTAACGCATCCATGTGAAAACCTGAAAAATTGAGAATTTTAGGAATAGTTTATTACCTGATCTGCATTTTGACTAACGCAGTTTTCCTTTTTCCAGTAGTTTTCATTCCTTACCAAAGTATTTCGGCAGCTTTCTTCAATTGGTCCATCTTCATCAATTAAAAGAAACAAACTATTGAAGCAAGCGCGGTTTTTCCTCTATCTATAATATTTATACTTCAGACTGAACTTTCAATATATATTCGCGTGTCACATATGTGTATGTGCATTTCCATAACTGTTATGTTCATCTAAGTGAGACTAGAGTGCATGAATAATAATTTATCATTTGCACGCTTTAGAATATTTGTTTCATACACTCCATGGAAAATTACATGACCGAAATTTCCCTCACATTTTTTGGTTGGGTCACACCAATAGTTCAGAAACACTCCTGAGTACAACCTGAGTGGTTTGAATTTAAATTTAACACATGCATTGGTCATTCGGATTTCTAATTTTATCACTCATAATGGCATGAGCTCATGACGAGTGTTTCTTACTGGTCTCCCACCACTAGAAAATGTGAGGGCAGTTTCAGTGAAGTCATTTTTCATGGAGTGTGTATAACAAATTGTCTAACGCATGCAAATGGAAAATTATTATTAAGCCACTCTAGTCTCACTGAGATGAACATAATAGTTACGGAAATGCACATACACGCATGTGACACGCGACTATCTAGTGAAAGATCAGTCTGAAGTATAAATATTATAGCCCGATGAAATACCGCGTTGCTTCAATAGTTTGGTTTTTTAAAACTGGTGAAGATTGACCAATTGAAGAAGGCTGGCGATAAAGTCAGTCAAAATATTCTGGTAAAGAAAGAATACTATTGAAAAAAGATCGACTGTTTTAGTCAAAACGAAGATCAGGTAATTTAAATTAATCCAGTTTCGCAAAATTAATTTCATTAAAGTAGGAATAGGGCTTCTTATCGTATTCCTTTAGAATATGGAATGTAAACACTGCAGTTTACTTTTAGTTGTACGCCCTGCATTTTATTATTTGCAGAATTTATTACGAATGTGGGCTCATTGTGCTAAAGTGTTTTACTTTTCGCTAAAAATTTTACTCATTGTACTCATTTCATGAACAAAATGAAAAATATGTAATTCTATTCGGAATAAAATTTATGTTAACCCTAAAACAGTTACGTATTAATATGTTTATATATTTTAGAAAGGCAAAATTAAACAGAAAATTATATAAAGAATAAACTTTTTTCCCTTCTTTATAGATACTTGAGTATAAAACGAAATGGATAATATTTGTATGCTTTCGAATGAAAATTCAAATAAATTAAACATGAAGAGAGAATGTGCCAGTGGCAGAAATATTGAGTAATCTAAGTTAGATTCGAAAAAATTACCCAATTAAGGCTAGGTTTTCTTACATGCTTTCTGGTAAATACCAGACTGCAACTGGCCTATCTTTCACGCGTATAAAGATTATCAGATAATTTCTACTTTTCATTCGGTAAATTGAAAGCAATCCATGCCAGAATTTGTGTATGGTCTCAATAAAATGATGTGTCGGTGTAGATTTTAATCTCTATTTAATTTGAACATAAATTTGAAGTTAAAATTCTTGAAATTTCTACGCAAATCCTCACATTCTGGACGTAATCGATATATATATATATATATATATATATATATATATATATTTATATAATTGTATAGTAGATATTGCGCACCAAATATAAAATAAGTTCAAATATGCCAAGAAAGCTAATACAAATTAAGCATAAATATAAGGAATGAACTTGTGAACAAATGCGTTTCATATTTACAAGTAGCTCATCAATATGAGCCAGTTTCACGCCATATAACAACTATGTATTTGGTTAAGAAATTTTTGTCAATTAGACGGTTCAATCTCGTTTGTGAGTGTGAATTTAAGTAGAAGTGGATCTGACTTCAAATAAGACTTCGGCAATGCGACTTCAAGGTCAGCACAGTACACATAATATATTCCGAGCCTGAAATCATTACAAGCCCAATATTTTCCGAGAAACCTGGCCTGTAAGAAAATCTGCACATTGATGTATAAATTATGAGTGTGTACCAGATAAAAATACATAGGTCCTCGAGGCAATTACCTAATCTGCGTTTTGACTAACACAGTCTGAATTCCAGTTGTTTTTATTCTTCAACATTCTTCGACATCCTTTAGCGGATGTCTTCTCCAGTTCACTCACCAATACAAATTAAAAAAAACTAATGAAGCCAGCGCGATATGCATCTAGCCATATAATTTGCACTACAAACTGACCTTTTACCATAATGTTTCGAGTTACGAGTGTTACCATTATGTTCATCCAACTAAGTGAAGCTAGAGTGGCAGAGTTTGAATTTACCATTTACATGCGTTTGAATATTTGCTTTATACACATCATGTGAAATGGCGTAACTCATTTGGCCCTCACAATTTCGGGTACTGGAAGGCGCATAAACCAGAAACACTCGCCATAAGCAAATGCTATTGAAAGTGATAAACTTATAAATCAGAATGAGCCATGCACGTGTGAAATTCCGTTCAAACCACTTAGTCTGTACTCAGGATAGGCTTGTTTAATAACAGTTGTTATCATATTATTAAATAGCGCAGGTCACGCGTGTGCACTTCTGTGTGTTTATAAATAATTTAAAAAAAAAATCAGTTAAATATCTTTTAATACACTTCCACACCCATCTAAATGAAACTGTATTCAATAGAAATAAATTTTACCTTTTCACGCGTCAGAAAAATTATTTATTCCTAACGTTTGGAATGTTGTACTACAAGAGTGATCTGAAAAGATAGGCTGAAGGAAAGACACAAAAAGTCCAATTCAATAAAATAGGTAGCTTAATTAGGATAAAAAATAAAATAAATGACGGTTAGCCAAGGAAACTTTGAAAATTATTTAAAGAATAAGCAATATTAGGAAAGAAGATTGAAGCCTTGTGATAAGCGCCCAACTTACCAAGGGTTTTAAAATTAAACGAACAGACAAAGGAGTGAAATTTAGACTGACTTTATTGTAAATATTTGATTAACCATTAATAAGATAATACGCCCACTAATAATCGGGTCTTAATCAGATGTTCGTAACCTTTTACTGAAGTAAGCGTCAATTTCTGATTCATGCAATCGTGTTTTCCTTCCATTAGCTAATGCTGCATTCCAAATCGAATCTAACGATCTTCAGCAGCTGTTTCATTCACAATATCATCTCTAGATTTAATTTCGATAGATTCTCTAATCAATCTCTTCATCTAGTCGCGACTACATATTGCTATACGTCTGCAGTCATCCCAGTTAATAGTGTGTTCGATCTCTACTATATGACGGGCGAGAGAAGACTTAGCAAAATGTACACACTTACAAGCAGTTCGATGTTCGTCTCCTCTTAACTTAATTGGGTGCATGCTCTCACCAACATACATGAGACTACGATCGTTGCATGGAATTTCATAGACTACTGATATTTCCAAGGGTTAAACCTTTTCTATTTGGTTATGATGTCTAGTGCCTAGGGTATGGAACTGTTTTTATACAGTACTTATATTTTATTTAAAGCTATTTATTTTACTTTTCTACTTAATTTACAGTCCGGTAGTACCATGATCTTACGCTCTTCCTTTCCTTTAAACTTTCTTACGACATCCGTCATTGTTGCTTCTATTAAATGAGGAGGATAACTATTACCCTTGAATATATCGCGCAGTCTACCTAAATCAAACTCCCTATGCTTTATGTTTGTTAATCTAAGGTTTTATTATTTTATTGACTTTAAGATAACGATTTACATCCGGTAACTGTGATTAAACTTGAAATTAAGAAGGATTTCCTAGTAATTATCCTTCATAAAATATCTCTTCCTAATTTCTGACCATTTCTAATTAAATTGACATCCAAAAGTAGTAATTTACCTGATGATTCCTTTTGAAGAGTAAAGTGAAGTTCGCACATTTGATTCGGTGAATTTAGGAAATTTACTGTTTCACCATCACCATGTTACCAGATCATAAATATGTCATCCAAGATCCTTAGGTTCAATTTTAGCTTCATTGGAGTCTTATTCATAAGATTATTTTTCAAATAATGCATAAAGATGTTTGCTATTGGGATCGACATAATGTGTCCCATTTGGATAACTCGAATTTTTTAAATAAAATCATTTCCTAAATTTAAAATAAATAGAGGACTTGATGATGTGCCCAATCGTCATTTTTCTTCCATTATATATTAATAGTTAATCAAATAGTAAACGTCCAAAACAGTCCGGGGATTCAGGTATCGATATATTTTTGTACATAGATACTTCATCTAAGTTTAATAATCTACCATCTTCATCTAGTACACACTTATCAGCATTTTCAATCAAGTGATATGAGTTCAACGAACATAGAACTGCATTTAAGTATGGACATGTTGTTAAATCTGATTTTGCATGTCATATGGTGTTGACCAGACACACTATTTTCCGGGATGATTGCAGACAGATACATAAATATAGTACAAACAGGATGAAGGGATTTATTAGGTAATCTACCGATATTAAATCTAGGCATAATATCATGAATGAAACAGATGCTGAAAAATCATTAGTTTTAATTTGGAATACAGCATTAGCTATTGAACAGGAAAGACGATTGCATGAATGACAATCTGAAACTAGATCCAGTAAAAGATTAAGAACTTATGATTAAAACTTTCGTATTAGTGGACTTCTTATCTTATTATTGGTTAATCAATTATTAAGAGTATAGCCAGTCTAAATTTCACCCTTTAACTGTTCGTTTAATTTTAAAACTCTTAGTGAGTTGAACGCTTATTAAAGGGCTTCTATCTTCTTACCTAATATCGCTTATTCTTTAAATAATTTTCAAAATTTTCTTGTGTAACTTTTACCTATTTTTTCATATCCCAATTAAGGTTCTAATTTTATTGAATAGGACTTTTTCTGTCTTTCAGCCAACCTTTTTTTTCAGATTACTCTTTTAATACCACAGTTCAAACGTTAGGAATAAATAATTAGGCTGACGCATGTAAAGATTAAATTTATGTCCACAGACTGCAGGTTAATGTAGATGAGCGTGCATGTGTGTTAAAATATATTTAACCGAATCGTTTGTAGTTATGTTTACATACACACACATGTCCACGCGTGAGCTACACCTATTGAATTATGTGACAAAAACTGTTTTAGACAAGCCTTTCGTAAGTATAAACTAAAAGTAAAATATTTTTCGAAACTGGATTAATCGAAATTACCTGATCTGCGTTTTGACTAAAGCAGATAAGTTTCTATTAGTTTTCTTGCTTTAACACTTGAGTGGTTTGAATTAACTTTCACCCGTGCATGGCTCGTTCGGATTATGCTGAGTTTGCCTGATTTATGGGTTTCCCGCATCCGAAAATCTGAGAGCCACCTCGGTTACGTCATTTCACATTGTTTGTATAAAACAAATAGCCTAACGCATCCAAATGGTATATTTATATTCAGCCACTCTAGTTTCACTTAAAGGAATGAACTTTACTGTAATGGATATGCACATACACACACGTGACTTGCAACAGTCTAGTGAAATGTGAGTCTGAGGTATGAATGATATCGCTAGAAAAATATCGCGCTTGATTCATTATTTTGTTTTTTTTAAACGTTTATTGGTGGGTGAACTGGAGAAGGCATCCACCAAAGGATGTTGAAATATGTCCACGAGATAGGCTAAATTTATCTAGAATTTATAATAACAACCTATTCGTAAATAATACTACTTCAGCGAAACCATACTCTCTGGCATCAAATGATATCAGTTACCGCACTTCGTGGTAATAATGACACTATTCAATTGAATGTGTAATATTCATATATTCCTTGTGTTGCAGAACTAAAGAATATGTTACTGCTTAATATCCATTACGAAACTGGAAAAATATTAATTCCGATATTACCAGAAGAATATGCCAGTCTGCTTTAATAGAGCGTAGAATCTCAGGCATGCATTAATTTCATGCTTACTAACTACTAAACAGTATTAAAACTATGGTGTTGATACGCTGACAGGCGCGGGTTGTGTTATTTATAATGAGTTAATTTTTAAGTAACATTTCCGAAGATTTGATTTGAATTTAACTCAATTACTGCTTGAGAACACATACGTATGGGAGATTGTACCTCCAACGGTCCCACAGCACTTGACAGAATAAATAGTGAGTATAAGGCATAGTGCTGGCTACTCCTGATAAGTTACCGGTAAGGGTAAACACATTTGAACGTGAGACCATAACTTCCACTCATGCTGAAATTGGTATAAACTTCTGGTCTTAATTTTACTCATCCGTTATTAGGTACGCAACAACCACTATACAATTGCATAAGTATTCGTTTTCTGCAACAAATAGTATATACATATTATGTATTTAATTGGATGATGTCATGATTACCACAAAATTTCATAAATAATGGCGATCGATGCCAAAATATATGGATTTGCTTGAATAGATTTTGCTGAGAATATTTCGTAATTCTTGGTGTTGTTGAAATGTAGCCTATCTATAAATTTCTTGTTCCAAAACTGTCAAAGGCGCAGTATTTTGAATCTCATTTTGTTGCTAATCATTACATGTTCTATGCATACTATGTTTAGTTAGTTGGCTTCTAAGTCCCATTGATGAAGACGTTATGTGAAATTAACTCCATTACTGCTTGAATACATGTTTGCTTTAATCGCGCAATATTTCTATTTCTCTGAATTTAATGACGAACAGCAATAAAGTCATCTTCGTTGGTGAAAATATAAAAGACACGTATTCATTTGATTTGCCATCTTGGACTACACGGTTTCTAACGTGTTTAAACAGAGAAATCTATAAATGGCAGTGTACAGAGTGGCAATTAGATGGCGCACAAGCTTTAACAGGGAAAGCAGGCGCAGATTATCGTCCACCGGCAGTTTTAAACGCACCACAAATCAAGTAAGAAAACGTGGCCCGAATAAACTTTTATGTTTTACATGTTCTCGGCCCTATTTTTGCAATCGTCAAATGATCTTTTTTAAAAATAATTAACATTTATCTGTCAGCAGTTTACTAAATTAACGTAGAGTAATTGCAATTAATAGCGTGGAGAAGTTAGTTATCACATTAGATATTGCTTAATGCTATTTAAGTAAATAAAAATTGATAGCTTGAAAACTTTTTTTGTTATTGAATGTTCGATTTTAAAATCACATGTTGTCACATCAATATAAATAGAAGATAAACATGAGGTTAATGTGGCCTTGTAGTTTAAAAAAAAATTACTATTATAAACCATTTAATAATACAAATTTAGTAGTTTCCTTAGCTAACTGATGAATTAATTGCGCTTCTCATAGCACTAAGTATTTATAAAAATGATATTTTAATGGAATATGCAAATAAAAGGTCATTAATTTATTCATATTGGCCTAGTGGTCATTGGAAGTCAATTAGCCTTATTATTGGCAGTCAGATTTGTTAACTATACGAAGTTGCACCATGTAAAATCATTTACTAGCCACATGGTTAACACGTTTTAACTCATAGCTGGCGTGACACTGATTCGATTTAATAATAATTGATTGCGCATGGGGTGGTAACAACGCTTTAAATCAAGTTTGCGAGTTTGAAGTAAACACCAGTCCCATTGTATTTAACCAGTCGTCGAACAACATAAAATAACTACCGCCAGCCGCAACGCACTGACGCGTTTCGACCTTCAATGATCATAATCAGAGTACGACGGCAAACTGACTATCGAAGATCAAACCGCATTGAATATATATGGAAATCAAATTTAGATATGCGTCTCTCACCTCTAGCAGTCTTGCATACATTGAACTTGACTGGAAATGTCGGCTGCACAATTTCTATGCAGTCACGAACATTAACTGTTTGCAGCTTTCGCCACATATACATATATAGGCAATACAATTTAACAATAATTGATTGCGCGGGTGGTGGTAACAATGATTTAAATCCAGTTTGCGAGCTTGAAGTAAACACCAGCCCCATAGTATTTAACCAGTCGTCGAACAACATAACAAAACTACCATCCTATTATCCAACATTCTTCACCCAAATATATAGTGAAACATAGGGCGTACTACCGGCTCTTACTGATGAGTCGCCAGTAAGCACGAAACGAATATGCATGAGATTATACTTTCCGTTCATGCAGCCTTTGTTTTATCCTTCTGGTCATAATTGAACCAATTTGTTACTAGGTTCGCAACACCTAATACATACTTGCATTCATAAATTAGTAGAAATTCTTATTGGTGAAATAATATGTGTATCTAGCTAATGAAGCGGTCAATTAAAGAGGTTGTTTAACAATGATTTATACGCTTAGGCTGCCCACTTAGTCATTGAACGGGAGCAATGTATTTCTGTTTATTTATATTGACAAGCATGTATACAAGAAAATATTTAGTGTGTACTTAATTCGTGCGTATGAATTTTGTAAATATAGATGTATGTATGATTATATGAATGAAATTGTATATATATATATATATATATATATATTGTATATGCATAATTTATACATATATGGATATACTATATTTATCATGAACATATATGGGTATGATTAACAGTTACTTTTTTAGATTTCATAAACATTTTTATTGTAACATATCTGTTTCTACAGCCTTGAGCATAAACATGAGTATATTTAAGCCAGGGGTGCGATTGTGATAGAAAAACAAGACCCATATATATATATATATATATATATATATATATATATACATAAATTTTGTCAATATAGACTAAGCATTGTCGTTAGTAGAAATGGAAATTCATGCTGTAGACCGGTTTTATCCTTATTCCCAACTCTTCACAAATTGTCCACAATTAGCCCCGGACTGTGAGTGGTTAATTGGAACTTTTGGTCAGAAGAAATGCCATATCGGCTCCAACTAAATGACAAGTAAACCAAGAAAATTTAATTATTATATAATTGAAAAATGAGTGTAGCGTGCGGCAGGGTAGCTCAGTGGTTAGAGCAACAGAATTCGAAGCAAACATGCCCAGGTCCGTGTCCTGTCAAGAGTGAATTCTCGACAATACGTGAAGTATTCCCAATAAAGACAAATTTGGTCTACCTGACGAATTTAATATTCTACATTATACAATGCTTAATTTATACTGACTAATATGTGCATATATTGAGTTTGATGTTTATACCGCTCGCGCAACCAATTTTCGTTTAATTAAATATAAAGTTATTCAATGTCCACAAGCCATAGAGGAATAATTTGATTAGCAAAGCGCTTTTCATATTTATTAAATTCATATTTTCGTCTTATTAGTTTATAAATTACTCTGACTATACATCTTACTTTATTTCGCATTAAATTTAAATTAGAAATATGTGATTAATGTTTATTTCTAATGCCAAAATTAATTTAAATAGATTTTTTTAAATGATTTTTTCATGACTATCCATAAAAATGCCCCTTCGGATAATTAACTTGTAGAAATCAAATTGAATTATTACTTGAATTTAGATATTGATGTAGAGCAATACAATTAATAGAAACAATATAAACAGATATTTAAACCTTTGCATGGGTCATGATTAATTTCGTACTGACACCGTTAATTTGTTTAAAACATAAATAATTAAAATTCATAGAACCAATTTATTTATTCCAAAATAAAATCAATTGGGCTGCTCTATTTGGTAACCTTATTTTAAATTTATAAGCAATGAATGTAGAAACTTCTGAGAACTTTGTATTTGATCCCTATTGATTAATGGAGAATTTTAATTCTTCCGTTTTTCAAATGGATGTTCTTTTCGATTGTGAAAACTTAGTTCTTCTTTCCTTTCCTACGTTAATGCCAGCGTCTGTACTAGTTCCTTGTAATTACAACAGCTAAAATTTCAAAAGGCAAAACGTATGGGCTTTTTCTTACAGGAACTAAGATTTATAATGACAAATACGGCCATTTAAATAAATCACGTTATGAAATTCCTGAATTCGCTAAATTCAGATTGGTTAACAATATATTATCCATTTTCTTGAAATGTAAGTTCATTTTTCTGTTCTAAAACGATTCTGTAAAATACCTATCATGTACTTTTTTATAGGCTTTATATTTATACATAAATTAAATATAATATTTAATTTATCAATTGTGTATTTAATTAATAAGCCAAATATAACAAATCTATTTGTTAGCACTAATTATATATGAAAGTCAGTGTGATTTAGCTGCACTAATTGAACTATAATTACTTATTTCATTTTTATTTATTTGTTAGCTGTTTATTTAGTAAATAAATTATCAGAATTCTAACATATTTTCACTGGCAAAACAATATAACTCACCGAATAATAATTTTATATCAAATTAAGTAGTATATAAAAGTTAGATACTGTTTGTGGCGGAGAACTAATATATATGCAAGTATGTATTACGTGTTGCGAACCTAGTAACAAATTAGTTCAATTATGATCAGAAGGATGAACCAAAGACAGCATGAAAGGAAAGTATAATCTCGTGCACATTCGTTTCGTATTTACTTGCGACTCACCAGTAGGAGTCGGTATTACGCCCTTTAACCACTATATATTAGAGTGATGAATGTGGGAAAATAAAATAAAATCTCTTAGGCGAATGTGTAAACAAGCAGAAGTGAATCTAACATCATATAAAATCCTGACAATGCGACCTTAACACTAACTTACTCTAAATATTATAAATGCCAAGTCTGTAAAGGATACCAACTCTATGTAATACATTTCTACAACTACTTCATACTTACGATAAGTTTTCTTATATATTACTTTTTAATTTTATGAGCTAATATGCCATTCGTCAGTGATTTATGACCTGTCATAGATTGGGGTGGTGTTGCAGATGCCGTTATCTCGGTAACATTGTAGTCACGAGATAGATTTCCATCTATCCTCAATCAAATATCCTCATTGATAGATCAACTTTTATGCCAACAGAGTTATGATAACTGTTTTTCTATTGATATTATTTTCCTTTGGATATCAACTAATGCTACTCTCATTAATATTTAAGGCAAATAAATTCGTAAAATTTACGTCTTCATTTACAGTAACTTAGAAAACATTTCACAAACCAGTGTCAATCGCAACATGGAATTTGTAGCATTTTGATGACGATAAGCACACACGCTTTCACAGACCATGTTATACGCTTCCTAAAAACGATTATTCTAAGCGGCTAGTCCAATTTTCACAAGACGGGGTCTACATAAGCATACGACATTTTACAATTCCTTAAGGCAGTAACTCTCATTGGCTAACCTGATTATACTAAATCCTCTTTTTAAGCATGACATGCTATAAAACTCTTTAAGGCACTAATTCTCATTGGCTCACATATTTATCATATATCGTGTCTAATTAAGTACCTAAAAGGTCTGGTTTATTAATTTATTTTTGAATTATATTAATATTTACCTTATTATTTAACAAATAAAATGGTACTACTAATGCTATCTTTTAATGAATATGTATTTGTAATTATAATTATTGTCTCGTTTAGTTAGCCAATTAAAAATTAACTAATAAAGGCTCCACCTAAAGGCAAGTCTCACTATGAAACATTAATTATTACATAACTATAGAGTGTATGTAAAGTGTGGCAGGGCGGCTCAGTGGTTAGAGCACCAGATTCCCAAGCAAACGTGCCCAGATTAGAGCCCTATCCGCGGCGAATTCTAGCATGTACGTAATGAGCCCCTATAAAAACTAAACAGGTTTACTGGATAAATTGCCCTTTCCACACTATGCAATTCTTAGCTTATAAAGAAAAATGTATGTACTTAATGAGTCAAGTGTTTATATCAACATCGCAATCTTGATTATAGTAATCTTCCACTTCACTGTGATTCGTGAATTGTCGTAGAGCTACACATATCTGTGCCTCAGCAACAAACTGCTTATACAGGTAAGCTGAATTTATCGCAAAAAACTTATTATTTATTGGTTTGAACGAGACAGGAATTTATTGCTCTATTTTCAAGGCATAAATGTTTAACATTGGTATTACCAATATGTGATTAACATTTTTACATTAACTATATTAATGTACTTTTTTCGAGGAATTTATTGAATCATGACTCGCCTGTTACTCTGATCGGTGTTGGCAATGATTGGTTGCAACTTAGATGGATTCCTGTGGCGTCAACTAGATCAAATGAGCAATTGGTACTGGCCATCTGTGTTGTTGCTTTGGATCGGATGGTAATTTGGGCCGTTCCACAATGGCACGATAAAGCAAGTGTAGAACTATTGACAGTTTATTATTTTTGCATAGGATTGTATGCAAGCTTATTTCGAAGATTTCAATGCATTAATATTAACTGACAGCCTAATACTCCATAAAATGTATACTTATTTTCGCAAGAATAAAATTCTTTAAGTATAACGCAGAGTACTAGCAAGTAATAAGTCAAATTAAAAGAGGTTTTTACATAAGAATCTTGCAAGGAATGTAAACTAACAATCAAATGATAAACAGCTATGCCAATCATTGCTGAGGATAACATATCTCAAATTTTTTAATGCAAAAAACTGTTAAGTTGATTTTTAACTCTAAATAAGTTCAAATCATTAATGCAGGATTTAAACAGAAGGTGATAGCCGCATGTTTAATTTTACATTACTTCTATATGCATTGCTGATCGATATTTGTTAGTCAGTTTACCAGCGTGCTCTGATGATTAACATAAAAGGTAAAAACGCGTCAGTACACGTTACTATAAATAGTTTTGGTATGCTTTTAACAGTTTAGAACTAATGAAATTTATAATCATCGTAAGCTAGCAAACTTGATTAAATTAGTTTTTATTACCACCCACGCAATAAATTATTGCTTAATTTAATAATTATATATGTGTGACAAAAGAAGTAACTGCTTCATGTATGCAAATGCGTGCAAAATATTGTAGCCGACATTTCCAGTCTAGTTCAAGATAAGCGAGACTGCTAGAGGTACTCGTCGTATATCTGATTATCCCTACCTTATTTATGCATTGCTGTTTGATTCTCGATAGTCAATTTGATGTCCTCATAAGATGATCGTAAAAGAAAGTCAAAACGCGTAACTACATGTGATTTACAGTAGATTTGCCATGTGCGTCTTGTTGAGTACAATAGGATTGGTGTTTATCTCAAGCTCGCAAACTTGGTCCAGTGAATTATTTTATCAATCAATCGACTGATAAATCACTGAATCGGTCCTGTTTTTAACAAAACAAAGATAATTGCACTCAAAGATTTAATAAATTAATAAATCAACCAATGATTATATCACTCGGTTAATCAAACCATCAATTAATTATTTTATAAATTTACAAACCAAACCGTGAGTCATTTTGTGAAGCATTGAATGCTTAAACCATTCAATCATCGGCTTAATGCATTCATCGATTTTTCTGTATCTGGTTTACTTAGTGAATCCTTTAATCAATAAATCTTCATTATATTAAAATATTCTAACCGCACTACTTACCAGTGACATTGTTTTTAAAAATTGATATACATTGATTCATATTCGCGAATTTATTTAGTTTGATTATGTCTCAGTCGATATAGCAGCTGATATTTAAATAGACCTTCTTATATTATAATTTTTAAATATGAATAATATCTTGCTCTTAGTTTTATATAATGGCCTTTCAGAAACAACAGCTATGTTTATTAAAAGTATGATTTCCGCTAGCATGAAAATAATTAAAAAACAATAATTGGAAGCAAGCTTCTCTTAAATTCATATACAGAAAAGAACATTTTCCATGTCAGGTAAAAATTATTCCGAACACAAAATATAAAAATATATTTTAAAATGCAACTTGATGAAAATTAGGCGAGTTTTTATGATTCTAATGGAAAACTGTACTTAAAAAATGAAATTCTGGTTCCTTCCTCAAAATGCTCATTTAAGTTTTATGTTGATATTTGACGCAACCAGTAAAATACTATGCATATTTATAGATTCAGTATTATATATATCTCAATAAAATCCGAATTCGTATAGATATATCAATTTTCATCGTGAAACATATAATTTGGATTAATTCAAATTTTCATAATTAATGGTATACTTAATTATTAGTTGTTTGGTTAGTCAAGATTCAAAAGAAAATAAATATAAAAAAGCAATTAAGGATTCAATGTCTAATGGCTATCCCAGACAATTAATTGAATCAATTATTGAAAGGGAAATTAAACAGAAACAGACGTATTATGGGCTAGAAAAGAAATCAGTCTACCTAAAGATCCCATTTAAGGAGGATGCAGTTTCCCGAATGGTACAAAAGAAAGTTGAAGCAGCATTAACACGCATATTTAATGCAGCTAAACTACGAGTGTTATTTAGGGTAACACACTTGCCTTTACCAGCAATCAAAGAGTAACAGCCGTTAATATCGATATCAAATATTATTTACCAATATACATACGCAAGTTTTCGATCAACTTACGTAGGCCGATCGACCAGACGGTTAATTACTCGAATGAGAGAACATTGCAACTTAAACGCTTGTTTTAAATCAAATGGTGAATACACGTCTGCTATTGCGCAACACATCATCGAAACATCGCACGTATGTTCTCCAGACGTAGCATTCAAAGTAATTATTAAATGCAAAAACAAAAGGGAGCTAGCCACATACGAAGCCTATGGATAAACAAATTGCAGCCGGATTTACGCAAGCAGAAGAAGCACGTACAGGCATTGAGCTTGAACTGGATGTGACGCACGCAATTGATTGGTTTCCGTTTTTCACACACTCTCTCTATATTCACATATTTCTATCTTGTTTTGCTTTCCAATTTATATATAAAGATATGTTCATTGGTAGATATTTGAGGAGATTATGCGAAAGAAGCGTTTCTTGTATCTGATAAAATTTCTTTTTGTTTTTGCACACAGGAATGGTACAATGAATTTAATTATTAAACCAATAGAGCTTTGATTCAAACGGTTGTTTAAGTTTATTGCTGCTTATTTTTAGATCGTTTTAAGAGAAGTTTGGTGTTTAATTATTGAAACAAATATGCAAAACTGGGTTGAAATTCGTATTTATGGAATTAGTCCGCTTCGAATATCAAAAAGCAAGGAATTTTACCTTTTATAGCTTAAATACAACACGTGTATTTCCAATTATGAGCTTGTTCAGCAGCTAAAGGTACGATATGTTCGCGAGTGATTATTAATGAGATCAGAGTAGAGGTCTTAAATTGTCCGTGCTGATGTTATTTGTTGAATTAACTCCTTTGAGAAATAAATATTTGACACCAATTTTTAACATAATTAGGAGCATTTTATGTTTAAATCTGGCAAAATCTTCCGATGATGCAGTAATTTATAGCCAGCTTTTATTACCTGAACAACGTCTAATACTCACAGTAGTACAATATTATTCTGAGTTTATCAAGTCTGAACATGCGATGATAATGGAGCAACTAATTTTAAGAACAAAATTGCGACGATAATGAGGATCTTGCTTCAAACCTGGATAGTATCAAATATAAATTTTTTTAAAATATCGCGAAAGACTTTGTATTTGGAATTTTAAGTGTTGAAGTTAGCCTCAGCACTATCATATTCCGTTGCAAGACGTAATACGCGAAGTTGAAAAGAAGCATGAGATATCTGCATTCTATAATGAATGTTTGTCAAGTTAAATATTATATTCTATCGGTACAAAAATGAAAAAAAAGATGAGCAGAATGCACTCTTTAAGCATTATTATTACATATATTTACTTAATGAATACTTTTAATAGTCTATGCTTTGCCCTTTATTCATAGTTAAACAATCGTCTAGATGAACAAATAATAACTAACTAATGAAATAATATTCATATACATTTAATAGTTAATTTTAACTTTTACAAGTTATTATAAATTTTCTGAATTATGGAGATTCTAGGCCACGTTATATAACTTTCTAATTGTATTCGCCAATTAGCCACACCACAGTTGATTGTTAGCTGCCATCGATTATCGAAGAGTTGGAAATGCCTGTACTTCAGTAATACCATCTACTATTGAGCTTCTTGTTGGTTGAAGATTGAGCTGCATGTTAGACTCCAAATACAACACAAAGAAAAGCAATTAAATACCAAACAAAAATGATGAATATGGCTATAGTTTTGGTGGAATAGTGATAGAGAGAGCAAATAATTCACAGTTTCATTGTCAGTGAAGATTCTGCATTCTCGATTATATATATATATTGCAAAGTGGTGTCTGAGATCTGGTCATTATTGTTTTGATGTCTTGAGAATTAACCATTTGTGCGCATTGTTCACTGTTACATGTACGAGTGCTATTTTTCCCAGTGTAGTTGATCGTTTCATCTTGTTGCGCAAATTTATAATTTCCACATGGTAACAGCGCCAGTGTGGATTGCAATGTTAAACGCTCATATTGTTTGGAAACTTCTGTCACCGTATGCGCCTCTGTTATTTCCACTTCAGTTTGTTGCCAATCCGATTGTATGTTTGTTGATTCTAGTCGAGAGCCTGTTTGTTCTTGGCTGGATACTAGTAGATTGTTGTTTAATTTTGTTATTCTTGGCCAGTCGATAAGAATATCATGTTGATGAAACTTTTGAATATTAAGGTCAGGTGCTTGTTGTTTTACATAAAACAACAAGCACCATCGACAATAACACTTTGTCTAATGCGTTCAAAAGTTCGTCGCCATTCATTTTCGGTAGACACATGAAGTTGTGTTTAGCTGAATAATTAAACTTAAACGAACATGTACGCAACATCAGTTTTGTTATGACATCAGCCAGTTAAACATTTAAATAATAATTTATTGCGCGGGTGGCGGTAACAATTCTTTAAATCAAGTTTGCGAGCTTGAATTGAACACCAATCAAATTGTATTTAACCAGTCGTCCAACAACATAACAAAACTACTGTCAGTCGCAACACACTGACGCATTTCGACCTTCCATAATTATCATCAGAGTACGACGGCAAACTGACTATCGAGGATCAAACCGCATTTCATATATATGGAAGTCAAAGTTAGATATGCGACTCTCACCTCTAGCAGTCTCACATATATTGAACTTGAAGAAAAGGTTAAACGATATCGCCTTTAATTAAATTCATCAACGTAAAGCAGGACAGAAATGGTAAGGACAATATTGCGCGCTTTATTTGGTTAATTGTGACAACGGTAAACTAAATGAGCCTAGATTAGAGAAATCAGACAATTTGCGCGAGTCGGCTATAGGATGACGGAGTAACTTTTGGTCGTTCAACAGACATTGAAAATTACAATGCTTTCAAGGTCGTAGCATTATTGTAGATTTTGCCAGCTTTATATAAGCGCCTAAATTAGTAATTGTTTATATTATTAAACGAACATTGGTTGCGCAGGTGGTGATAACAATTATTATAATCAAGGTTGCGGTCTTGATATAAACACCTGACCCATTAATTACTTACATATGTAATAGTTTAATTGTACTGGCAGTGATTGAAATATTTATACAAGCAGTAAATATGAGATTAAAACGTAAACTTTTCTTTTAACCAAACGCATGAGTTTTGAGCCTCAATGAACACCATCAGAGCACGATGACAAATTAACTGACGAGGATTTACCCATAGTTTGTACATAGTGAATAATAATCGCAAATACACATGGTTGCAAAATATATACATATATTTTTTTGAAATTTTAATTGCCGGATTTTATTAATTATTTGTCATCGGAATCAACTAAATATGTATGAAATAGGAAAGGTAACCAAACTTCTAGACGAAATACGTCCCTATTTGTTACTCATAAGTAGTAGTCAAAATACCAGCAGGCGTGACTCGAAGCCGGGAGCATTTAATTGTGCACGATTAT
This sequence comes from Eudiplozoon nipponicum, assembly GCA_029291075.1. Classification (NCBI taxonomy): domain Eukaryota; kingdom Metazoa; phylum Platyhelminthes; class Monogenea; order Mazocraeidea; family Diplozoidae; genus Eudiplozoon; species Eudiplozoon nipponicum. The sequence continues at coordinate 43,438 of JAQBSW010005488.1, forward strand.
CATAAATATATCGACTTTGTCTTCTAATTATTTCATCCATCAGGTGGACCTTCGTGATTATCGCTTTCCACCTAAAGTTTCGTCTAGCCATCGATCTTTCATCATCACAAAACCGACTTTATATTCCGTGTAGTAAGTGAAATTAAATTGGTGCATACTAACATGCTTTGAATCTATTTTTTTATAAGTATAAACTAAATAAAAAGAAAGATTTGAAATGCCATTGATATACTAAACAGTTTTTGTTCTTATAAGCCTATCAACATGAGCAGCGAGAATAGCAGCAATTCGGAATTTTAAAACGTATACATGACTAAAAATCTAACTTGCATCCAGACTAACTCGGATGGAGATCTGCGGTCATTAATAATTAAAATCGTAAGCTTGTGGCAAACGAAATAACTAAATCAGACGGGCCAATTTAGCTTAATTAATTTTATTTGAATTCTTATTGCATGCTATCTGTTAATTAATGATAATGAAAATATATGTCAAATATAATTTTTTTAAATTCTTTTATTTATGTGCTCCTCAGTTTGGCTTTGTGTTAAATTTCTTCTTTATTGTAGAAACTACTTAATTTTACAAGGCAAGAAATCCAAAAGAAGTTAACTGATATAAAACTGCTTGATACGCCAACAGAGCTATTTTCAATTTGGCCAGATTGGCGAATAGCACATGGGCGACATACCGGCTTGAATGAGTATAGTTTTACAACAGCAGCGCATTTTGCCGACGAACTGGGAAATGCAGGTGGGGATCTCGTCTTCGAGTTAACAAGACAGTCTTACAAGCTGCATTTTATTAAAACATATCTGTTCACTTCAACTGAAGACCACGTAATTGAGGCCACAATACCACTCCGTAAGTGAGAAGTACACCCACTTTGCAGTCAGGTAAAATGAATAATACACGTTTATATCAGGATCGCAACCTTTATTATCGCAATCGTAATCACCGCCCGCGCAGCAAATTATCGTTTAATTTTATAAATGTTTAATTTATAACCACTTCCACATTCAGTACGGTGTCCGTTCTGTATTGATAGATTGGAGATGTTTCGTTGGAAATTTGTGTCGAAATTGAAACCTTATAAGCTTCACCTAAACGATAAGCATATATAGATATATGTATATAAATGAAAATTTTCTGTAGTGTGCGGCAGGGTGGCTCAGTTGTTAGAGCACCAGATTCCGAAGCAGAAGTGCCCAAGTTCGAGCCCTGTCCGCGGCAAATTATGGACAGTACGTGATGAGTTCCCAATAAGGACGAAACCGGTCTACTGGATGAATTGCCTTTTCTACACTATACAATTCTTAGTTTATACAGATAAATGTATATACATAAAGGGTAATATGTTTATATCAAGATCGCAACCTTAATTAAAATTAAAAGCTATCATCGACCGCGCAACCAATGTTCTTTTAATTATAATTTTATTCCAGTTTTGTTTCATAGAAACTGCAACGTCAGTTGCATGTTTTAAAGAATTTCGATCTTCGACCATCATCAATGAAGTGTAAAGGAAAATTGATTAACGGAGTTCACACTCCAAGGCATAGGCAATATTTTGTAGCCTGCGTCTTGCAATCCTAGTTGATTAATACTAATTGCAGGTGTAAAGAAAGCTGTCTGAACAACGCATAGGAGGTTTAAAACCCAAATGTAAAACATCCGTTAGTGGCATAGACTGAAAAACCGCAAACTCTATTTAAATAAATAAACATTAGCTTACAATTAACCTCCTGCGTTTGGGCGATCGTACTTCTATGCTGTTTATTTTTTCTTTTAAAGATGTGTGAGCTTGAACATTATTTTCTTTTTTACCGCTTTTATTTAAACACCATTGCTTCAATAAAATGCATAACAATTGTATTTATCGTAAGATACTAATAAAATGAATGTCAATTTTAAATGTTTATTTTTTTAATTTAAGCTGCAATCGAGCCGAATGATTTGATGTGCGACATTTATTTCAGTGGGGATTTTCAGACTGTTTACGTAAACACCGGTGTTTTGGAACAGGCTATAGTACAGATATTTCAAGTCGGTCGACCATATATAATTCCAACAATTTACCAGGCAATACAAATGTGCAGAAAGGTAAAACGGCAGATAATAATTGTAGGATAATTTTAGTAAAAAATTTCTTCCTATTTCTTTTGCTCTGTTGGTGATAATCATTATTTAAACCAAGATTGCGTGATTGATAAGAACAACAATTGCCCCATATATGCATTTGTCAGTATGAATTAAACATTGTACAAAGTAGCGAAGGCATTCAATCGAATAGACTGGTTTAATCTTTATTGAGAAATTGTTCATGTAATGTTAAGAATTTTCCGCGGACAGGACTCGGACTAGGACGCATTTACTTCTGAGTTTGTGACCCTATCTACCACTCCACCCAGCCACACACTGTGCACAGCTTACAATAACAAACTAATTTTTGTTGTGTTTTGTTTTCTTGATCCGCCTTCAAGTGGAGCCCACATGGATTTTCTTTGGACTTAACGTTTTAACTAACAGCCATTAAACTCTCATTGTGGAGCTGAAAACACTTACGTGAAAAGGTATTATTGAATTGAAAATCTATATAATTAAACAAAAATTTTTTGCGTGGGAGTTAATAATCTTTGTTTAAATTAAATTTTCGAGATTGATATAAACACAAATTGCATTATATATATAAATTAATCTTTATAAATTTTGAATTGTATGAGGAAGCAAAGGCAATTCATCCATGAGATCGGTTTATTTTTAAGTACTGTAAAGAATATACCGTGGAAAAGAATCGAACCGAGGCACATTAGCTCTGGAATATGTGCTTATCCAATGTGCAACCATGCCGCACACTACACACAATTTTAATTTTTACGATAACTCAGATTATACATACATTATTTTATAACTGAAAATTCGATGTAATTACGCAATGGGTAAAGTCAAAGACTTCAAGGAATTTGGTCCCCGCATCGAGCCCTGTCTGCGGCAAGCTTGTGAAAAGTATTCTAAGTGTCCCCAATAGGGCCGAAACAAGTCTAATGAATTATTTGCCTTTGCTACCTTACAAAATGGTAAGATTTAAAGGATAAATGTATATAAAATGACATTGTACTTCATATCAATCTTGCAACCTTATCCTTACTTCAATACGACCTTCCCAGAAATCTTAATATCCGCTCCATATTGACTGGTTTGGGTTACTCATTTGGAACCTGAAGTTCAAATATATGTCATATAGTTTCTACATGAAGGAAACGATAGCCAAAAAGCATAACTTAATAGATAATAAAAACGTATACGTAGATAGTATCAAAGGCTCGAGCCCAGTCCACGGTGAAATTCTGGAACTCATTTGAAGATTTCTCGGTATGGACAAATCCGTTCTACTTGATGAATAGCATTTACTTTCTTTAGACAGCAAATATATATATATATATATATATATATAAAGCAATTTATTACCTGTAGCAAGCTCGCGTTCCTCATTGAAATAATAGATAACTTAGTTCATATCAGTTTCTATTCAGAATGATTTTCCATAATAAAATAATTTCTGTATTAATAAAATCAATCTCAACCTACGTATTTCGTGTCAATATGATGTTTGTATTTTACGTTAAAATGGGCACAAGGCAAAGATATTTGGCACAATGAACAGGATAAGTATATATATATATATATATATATATATATTTATATATATATATATATATATATGTAATGAGTGAGGAATGCTGATAAAATATCAGGCTGAATGCCTCATGTTTAAGCCAACATCCTGTATGATATGTATCAACGCTGTAAAAGCTAGCAACAAAATAAGTTCAGAGACGGAATTAAATACATCAAGATTTAGAACAGCAGCAAATATTAACACCTGCAAATTCAGTAAGCACTAAACGCTTATGAACCTGAGCTCACACATTTTTTTCGCTCTTAATTTGTCCGATAATGATAGTCTTGGAAAACTTCTGTTTTTCCAAGTAGACCAGAAATAATGCATAACTTCATGTATGTTAATTTTCTGTGACAATTTATATATGAATTCGTTATCTTGAACTTATTTATTTCATGATTCCTACGCACGTTTTCTGACTGATATCGATGAATTTCAGTGCTTGATATCTATTCTGTAGTAGAAAGTTTCCATGGTGTTTGTTATTCTTAATTACTGAAAAGGTAAACTCCCAACACAGAATAATGTCATTGATATATTTTAAAACTTCAATAAATATTTCATGCGGTGTGTACGATTTTAAAGCACACTACATTTTTATCTTCTTGGATGCGACACTACTATTACTTTCATATACATACAGATAGGAATGTTCATCATCTTATTAACCAGCATTAATTAACCAAGTATATTATGAGCTTCTAATGATAATTCGCCAGTTGGCTCGAAACGTACACAGGCATACAATCGCATCTTTGGTTTATGCTAAATCTGTTCTGTCCTCCATGGTGATGTTGGAGTTAACCTGTTTTTATGTCGTCTTGCTCAATTCAAAACCGAACACAGATTAATCTGCTATAATTTTTAATAACTATAATGTACTCGATTTGAAGAACGCAAATGCTCGTTGTACACATTAGTGACGATAATTTTATATCATTTTTTCGGTGTTTTCATTAGGAAAATGATCTGTTCCCATTAGATAGTAGGTTGCTGTTTGATACTAGCATATCGCCAAATGAACCTCTTCAAGCGAAATGGTATGAATTCCACTTGTCGACAACAGGCATGTATTCCGCTCTTTCTACGCCATGTCTACTACGCTGTGAAAACTACAATGTCAAAGTTCTAAACAACCATGGAGGTTTACTTTGCCAGAAGCGGTTTTCAATACCAGGCGGTGGTAAGTGTTAAGAAGAGTTGATATACTACACCTTTGGTAATCCCACCTGATCAGATAAATATTTCATTGAAATGTCTAACGCTGTTTCCACACAATTTTCCATTACAAATGCATTAGCTTTGGTCGTATTTGAAATGCTCTAGATTATTGCTTTCTTTATACTGATATTTGATGTCCAAGTACTAATATGGGATTCAGGTCAATGAGTGTCATTCACTTTGACTAATAATGATATTATATAATTTTTTTTCCAATGTATTTTTGCTCAATTTGGTTCTATGTATTTAACGAATCTGTATTTTGCACCTCCTGTCATGCGTGAATGGATTTCAAAAAGAGAACTTAAATATCTTTTAAATATAATTGACCAGATTGTTCCGTTGAACAATCTATCTATCTAAAAGGGACTCGTCATACTCTTAAATGAATACCATTTGTTTAAACTTCAGAAAATCACGTAATATTCAATCTGCGGCCTCTTGAGTACATTAATAGGTTTCTTCCCTGTGTGCTTCGGATTTCTTTTGAATTTAAAAGTAGCAATTGCATTAAACCTCCACAAAAGAAAATAAAGATAATTTAATAATACAAAGACATTCGATCGGAAATTGTAACATTTAATTATAATTTTTAGATAATATTTAGTTTGATTTAAAACAAATCGATTTTAATTCTAGTATTTCACAAACTTTACATATAACAGAAAATGCAATCAATCTACCATACAAGGAGATAATATTTACGGATCAGTTCTATAGCAGAATCGATGACAGTTAGAATCTTTTAAAACAACGACGAAATGGATTAGAGTACTACAAATGACTCTCAAAGCCACATGCTCCACTTTTATAATTTGGTGTGTAATTATAAAAGAGCATGTTCACGGGTATGATCCATGCCGGAATCCCGCATTAACATTAATTTTTCGCCAATACAGGCTAAGCAATTTCGTGGCACATTTATTTCATCTGCTATTCAATTAAATGTTTGTGTTGCACAAATTTCTTATATGGAAATACGCATGCGCCTATGTATATTTTAGCCTCTTATAAGTTTTGATCAAGAGCATTCGGACATTTCCTTGTTATAATAGATTGCCACTACGTGCATAAATTTTAACGTAGAAACTAAGCATTGGATAATTGAGTTATGGCGGTTCATCCAGTAGACCGGTTTTGTACTAACTGGAAACTCATCAAGTACTGTCCAGAATTTTCCGCGAGCAGGGATCTAATCTGGACACGTTTGCTTCGGAATCTGTTGCCCTAACCAGTGACCCACCCTGTTGCACGCTACACACACTTTTTATTTATGAAATGACTTAATTTTCCTAGTGAGCCTTGCCTTTAGGTGAAACCTATATGGCATCATTTTAGAACTAAATGTAAAACTAAGTACTTTGTGTCTGCGGAAATTTTAGCACAGTACGTGAATAGTTCCCGGTAGAGACGAAACTAGTCTAGCACAATGACGTTTTTATTAAACAAGTATTGATTGCGCGGGTTCTGATAACAATTATTTATATCAAATTTGCGAGCTTAAATTAAACACCAACCCCATTGTATTTGACATGTTATCGAACAAGACAGATAAACTACCATAAATCACTGTTGTTCGATGACTGGTTAAATACAGTGGGATTAGTGTTTATTTAAAGCTCACAAATCATGATTTAAAGAATTGTATAGCATCACCCGCCTCATCAATGATTATTTAATTGTATTACCTATATATATATATATATATATATATATATATATATATATATATATATATATGACGAAAGGTGCAAAAAATTATTGATCATGACAGCATAGAAATTTTGCAGCCAAAATTTCTAGTCAAGTACAAATTATGCAAGACTAAAAGAGGTGAGAGCTGCATATCTAATATTTCTTTCCATATAATTTCATTGCGGTTTGATCCTTGCTAGTCAGTTTTCCGTCGTACTCTGATTTTGATCATGGAAGGTCGAAACACGTCACTACGTGTGACTGACGGTAGTTTTGCTGTGTTGTTCGATGTCCGGTTAAATATAATGCGAGTGGTGTTTAAGATGTTTTTATTATCCGTCTACCTATTCTCCACGAAATGTTTGGATACTCATTTGTGACTATCTACTTTAGTCGACAGCTGATTATCCCAAATATGACAACAAACCTTAATTTGAACCAGTTTGATTTGCTCAATATTTGTTTAAACGCAGCTATTCATAATATGAGATCACCAGAAAGATAAGACTCAAGGAAACTATTAAGGCAGTACAATTTTTGAATTAAAAAATTTAAAATTTGATTATACGTCACCAAATTTGTACAAAAATTCAAACAAGGTAGATAAAATGTCGATTTTTAGCACATCGAGAAATGATATATGCTTGAAAGCGGATCAAGGAGAAACGACGGTGATGATGACTCCGTCTGACCATTACGAAACATATTATGACCAGTTAAATATTATGCAGTGTATACTAAAATTAAAGAGTATAGCCAAAATCTTAAAACGAAACTTGATTTGTTGATAAATGATATGATAGTTAATGACGAATTGGGCCAAGTAAATTTCAAATCTCTCATATAAGGAGAAACAATTTCGCCAACACTGTATTATTTATTAAAGCTGCATAAAAATTGCCACCCATTAAGATTTATTGTGAATGTTCATTACTCGCCACCATGACTCATGTATATGTTTATTTGTTACAGAATAAAAAAATGTCCATAAATCTTCCATTAAACATATTCGATTCATATTATTTTGCTAAGATTGTTAAATGTTTGCGAGATGAAAAATGCACGTTGCCATACATTGTTGTTATTTTCATATTTAACAATATACTATATTTAAGGCGGTGGAAAGTTTTCTAAATATTTGTTACTGGGAATACGTTAATATAATAGGTATATATATTTATATATATGTAGATTTAGTTCTTTAAATCAAATTTGCGAGCTTGAAATAAACACCTATCCCATTGTATTTAACCAGTCGTCGAAAGACATAACAAAACTACCGCCAGCTGCAACGCACTGAAGCGTTTCGACCTTCCTTGATCATCATGAGAGTACGACGGCAAACTGACTATCGAGGATCAAACTGCTTGAATATATATGGAAATCAAAGTTAGATATGTGGCTCACATCTCTAGAAGTCTCGCATACATTGAACTTGATTGGAAATGTCGGCTGCACAATTTCTTTGCAATCAATTATTGTTGAATTGTAGATTTAGTTGTTGGGTGCTGTGGATATAAGTAGACAAATTGGCCTGAAGATGGAACGGAAAATTTCGTTCAGAAACTTTGCCAGTAAACAAAGATGTTATAGAACCGCATTTCTATTGGGACGAATACAAACTCAGCCCGATCGAAGACAAAACGAAATTGGAAATTGTGATCAATCGGATCTTTGTGAAACTGTCTGTGCAAAGCTACTACCCGCGTATGCAAAACGCGGCATTGGGCTATTTATTCATTCTTCGAATAACATAACAAACTACCGACTGCCGAAACGCACTGGCGCGTTTCGACCTTGATCGAGTACGACTGACTATCGAGAACAAACCGCATATATATATATATATATATATATATATATATATATATATACATATATATATATATATATATATGGAAATCAAAGTTATTTTTCATTTGTCAATTCTAACGGCCTCGCATGCATTGAACTTGATTGGAATGTCGTACACAATTTCAGTCCACGAACATTGTTTGTAGCTTTCGCCACCTTATACATATAAAGGAAATAGGGTATCAATAATTGTTTGAGCGAGTGGTGGTAACAATTCTTTAAATGACGTTTGCGAGTTTGAAATAAACACCGATCCCACTGTATTTAACCAGTCGTCGAACAACATAACAAAACTACAGCCAGTCGCAACGCAGTAACGCGTTTCAACCTTCCATAATCATCATCAGAGTACGACGGCACGATTTGTTACCACCACACGCGCAATCAATTATTGTTAAATTTTATTGCCTATATATATATATATATATATATATATATATATATGGCGAAAGCTAAACAGTTAATACTCGTGACAGATGTGAGAGCCGCATATCTAATTTTGTTTTCCATATCTGCAATACGATTTGATCCTCGATAGTTAATTTGCTGTCACTGATGATGATCATGTGGAAGATCAAAACGCGTCGGACGACTGGTTAAATACATCTTCTCAAACAGTCTGTAAAAAAAAGGCAATAAGCTGTCAAAACAAAGGAAGGAAATCGAATATTTAGACATTTAATGTGCGTATGGAATTGTATTTTATTCCTGTTATATTATGCATTTGGGTGACTGCATAAGACAAATTTAGATAAAAGCATGATGTAAAATTGTGCCAGACGCTTATTGGTACACAGTTGTAGCCGAGAATGAATAGAGAATCTTTTTAAATTTATTCTCGTAGAAACAGCGGTGGCTGACTAGACTCTATGTGGAACGTAGCATTAAATAATGTTAGGAAGCTATGACAGCGTGAAATAAACCAGAAAATACCCCCTACCTAAAGTTAATCCGATTCGATTTAAAGTTATTTATGTGTCATTTTACAAATTTTCAGTATCTTCCTTTACATTTTCTTCGCTCAGTTCCTTTTAATTATTATATATATTACTACGTATGATTACTATTAGCAAATTGTTTACGTGAATTATCACTTTTTTATGGAAATAATAATTTTATCATTCATTCAGAAGGTAATTCTTTGTTTGATCTTCATTTATTTAGCTTTAGAGATTGCTTTAACTATTATTTACGCAATAATTTCAAGATCATATATCCTAGCATGATTCTTCTATTATTGTAAATTATTACATTATCTCTTCCCTCCCTTACGATTTGCGTCAACTTAATTGACGTAATTTCACACCATAAAATAAATACTAATTGATTTCTAAAGAGTGATTTATTGATTTATTGAGTCTGTGAACTACGTACACAAATATTAATAAAAACTTTGATTCTGAGGCCTGCATCGAGAAATTGAAATACGATGCATGTGGTTTCACTTACACGGGCGTAAGCGTGCACATCATTTTATTTAACTCCATGATTAGTATTAGAAAATATTAAAACACATACTTGACGCATACTTTTCTAGTAAACAATCAGTAATGTTACAGAAATTAATTTTTGTTAGATATAAACGAACCCATCTGAACTAAACATCATACTTGCTTTATTATTTGTTTAAAGATATATATATATATATATATATATATATATATATATATATGAATATTTATATACATATATGTTGACTATAGAATATCAGCATCATCATTGATAAGGACACAAAAGCCGTTAGTAATTAATACTTTATCGCAATATAAACCAATAAAATAATTTTAAAAATAATAAGAAATGCTAAGAAAAATAATAAAATAACTACTATTACGTAAGAAACAATAATGATTTAATCAGAAAATATTAAAGGACAGTGATTCATGAAGAGAATAATCTAGTTCAAATGAAGTTATTTACCTAGAACTCACACATAAATAAGGCAAACTAGACCTCTACATATCACTATATTGGCCAAGTTTGCTTTAAATAAATGTGATATCAGCAACTTGGTCGTTTTTACTGTATCGCTACCAATTTAACATTAGTTGTCATTGCGTAGTTAAACTAAACTAAACTAAAGGCTTTTCGTGAAATGGGATAATGCCTGTATTCAATTAGACCCAGCAAGCTTCGTGATATCATTATCGGACTGAATAACTAGTGCCAGCCGGTCGTCAAGGCAGTACGTTAGTAGGCTCCTAATTGTAGAAAATGTGAATTGCAATATTTTATATGATTAATCAATCCATTTGTGCGGACAAATGAAAACTTTTATGCCAAAGAAGTATCAAACAGTTTTGCTACGTCCAGTAGCACAAATAAATTTTCTTTTAAACCGTCAGTTTACCATAAGGTGAACTTTTTCTTCTATCTTCCATCTGGTTTTTAAAATCTCTACAGTGGCAATATGGAACAGATGGAATGCAAGCCTAGTTTATAACGCTTTAAAATAAACTCATACTTAAAATGTAATTATGAGTATAAAGGTAGTGTTAATCAACAACTATTTGGAATATCATTGTTTTTGTGAACTCATATTTATCGATTTATATTAAGTTTCATGCTTTTGGAAAGCAAAACTATTAATAACAGCCCTGTTTGGCCCGTATTTAAAAGATTTCTTGCTAAGAGATTGGGGGGGGGGGTTAGCTTGACGGCCTGTTACATTTAAATTTAGTATTAATCTTATTTTACGAACTTTACCTTATTTATACATACTGTGTTTCTCATAATGTTTTTATTGAAAGAATGAGCAGAACTTGCATAATGAATAACTGATATATAAATGTGATAAATTTAATTACATAATCACAAGACATTGAGCGAATTCGAAACTCGTAACGCCAATAGTTTGCATTTTGTATATTTTTTTCTTTTAGCAATTCAAAGCCTTGCACCGGAAGACGTTAAAGTTGAAGCTATATCCGCACTAACTGGCATAATACAGTGGCCAAGCCTCGACTACAAATTGAAGCATCACATCGGTCACTTGTTAAATAAATGCCAAACGGTTATGACAGTTGTGTCTGTGAAAAGAATTTACAAACCCAATGCTAGTATAGCTGAAATTGACGATGAGTTTGAACCAATTTTGATTTTGCCCGAAGAACAGTTAATGCAAAAAAGTTCACAATTTCCAATCCTCAAGGCTGAACTCGATTCTGGTAAGCTACACTTTTACAAACATTTTCTACAAGTTATAGGAATTATCTATCACCGAAGTTTAACATGTACTTATTATTCAATGTTATATGTGCGGAGGTTTCGTTAGTCTTAATCTATGCCTTTTATAACCAAATTTTTTAAGAAATATTTTAAATCCGTTTCTTTTGCTTTAAATAGTTTGTGTAGTTTAGAATTCAGAAGGAGACAAGAGTCATACACAAGATCTAGCTGCACATAAAAATGTATAAAAATTATTATTTAAACCTGAAATTTGAAATTGGATGCAAGTTCAATCCATATATTAAAAGTTTGGATATTTCATGTTTGTTTGCTAGCACTGCGGACAGGAATCAAACTACCGACCATGTGACCCAAACTCCTAAAATTTAATTCCTATTACAAATGACCTGCGAATTATATGAAATTCTAAGTTTTATACTACTTAAATTTAACATGTTTTTTGTATGTGGATAGTTGCGCATTTGTTTTAGTGCGTGTGTAATTATTTTAGAGCGCATTAATCTAGTTGGGCTCACATCCTAATGGTGGCATTAGCATAGGTTCATATGAAGCAGAAACTGGTCAACTCGCATATAATATGAAATTGCAAATTTTCCAAAAAAGCAAGATTTTTTAGAATGTAAATTAAGTTCTTCAAATCAAGTTTCCAAGTTTAAAGTAAACACCAAGCCTGTTGTATTTAACCAGTCATCGAACAACATAGCAAAACTACCGCCAGTCACGCGTACTGACGCGTTTCGATCTTCCATGATCATCATCAGAGTAAGATGGAAAATTGAATAGCGAGGATCACACCGCATTGCATACATATGGAAAGCAAAATTAGATATGCGTTTCTCACCTCTAATAATCTCGCATACATTGTACTTGACTGGAAATTTCGGCTGCACAACTTTTATGCTGTCACGAACATGAACTATTTGCAGCTTTAATGTCAACATAGAAATTGTGCAGTCGAAATTTCCCGTCAAGTTCGTTGTATGCCAGACTTCTAGAGGTGAGAGCCGCATACCTAGTTTTTCTTTCAAAATATATAAATTGAGGTTTGGTCCTCGCTAGTCAGTTTGCCGTATCATGCTGGTGAGGATCATGGACGGTTGAAATACGTCAGTATGTGTGACTGACGGTAGATTTGCTATGTTGTTCGACGTCTGGTTAAATACAACGCGATTAGTGTTTACTTCAAATTCGAAAACTTGATTTAAAGATTTGTTACTACCACCCGCGCAATCAATGATTTTTAAATGGTAATATAATTGTTTTGGCTCTGTACCAAATGGTAATATTTTGTGCTCTTTTCTGCGGCTTCTACTGAAAGGTTAATAAATAAAAATGACAACGAATTTTAACAGTTGGATTGCATTTTCTATGTACACTAGCTTTTGTGTTCTATTAGTTATATATATTTGCAACCCACATAATCAAATGAATACCCAGTATGTTTATAGCTGAAAGTTTATAATGTGATGTTTATTAGTCTCGATATATATATATATATATATATATATATATATATAGTATATGTGTGTGTTGTATTCCTAATTATAATTATACTGTGTTAAATAAAAGGTATGGATATTATATATATATATATATATATATATATTACATTCTGTTATTTTTTATATGTATACGTATATATCAGTCTGAATGGAGGTATATAGATAACTAAGTATACTTGTGAATATGTACATACCTATGCATTGGGCGCATGCGTGTGTTCAGACATTATAGTCTTTTGTTGTTTTCTGTTATGCGTGCAGATATTCTTATTTTTACGTATTTTAATGTTTCTTTGTTCTTATACATTTATATAAGTATTCATGTATTTAAATTTCTATGTGTTCATGTTTTAATATATGTAAATAGGTATCAGTTTCAAGAGTCAATACAGAAAATTTCATATATATATATATATATATATACAA
>JAQBSW010005489.1:0-57000 GCA_029291075.1 Eudiplozoon nipponicum
TAATAATTGTTATCACCACCCGCGCAACTCAATGTTCGTTTTAATTATATAAATAGATAAATAAACATATATATAATTATATATATATATATATATATATATTATATATAAGTTAAATATAAGATAAAATCTATTGAATATATTGTATACATACATATATATATATATATATATATATATATATATATATATATATATTTGTAAGAATTAAAATACTGCCTTTGGCGTAAATTTGATTATATGTTAATCTGTTGAGAGTGAATGCCGCAATGAAAACTCTAGGGGTTCTATATTTCAACTATCTCTTGTTCATGAAACGCACTAGAATCTATATAGTTTAGAGAAAGAAGTTTCGAAATGGCTTGGTCGAATTTGGTAAAAGCCATGTCTCGATTAGCATCATGATGAAGTCTTCTTTTATTTTGGATTGTTTGGCAAAAAATAGCAGACTTTAGTTAAGCTTAAGCCATCTATGCAGTAATTCTTTTTATGGAAGTGTTAGTGCTATTGCAATACATACTTTTGATAAAAGATGGCATCACACGAATTTTTGGGAAATCGTTTGGTATTTAACTAATTGTAACCCAATTTTCTTAAAATTAATTATGCTTCGGATTTATGCTGAACAGATATTTTATGGACTAGTTAATATTTGTTTTTATGAGCCCGATAAATAAAAAAGCATGGAGTAGGCCAGGGCCAGAATTATCTGCGATCGCCCTAGACAAGTCGCAGATAGATCTTCAATGTTTCAGAAATTTGACATTACCACAAGAGTACAAGTGTGCAACAGACTTCGACAAAACTTGAACATACATTAATTCATGCATTTCAGTATAGATAATTACGTACATACATACATACATACATACATACATACATACATACATACATACATACGTACGTACATACATACATAAATACATACATACATACATACATACATACATACATACATACATACATACATACATACATACATACATACATACATACATACATACATACATACATACATACATACATACATAAATACATATATACATACATACATACATACATACAAAAATACAAACATACATATATAAATATATACATACATACATACATACATACATACATAAATAAATACATACATAAATACATGCGTACATACATACATACATACATACATACATACATACATACATACATACATACATACATACAAACACACAGGCATACATACATACATACATACATACATACATACATACATACATACATACATAAATAAATACATAAATACTTACATACATACATACATAAATACATACATAAATAAATACATAAATAAATACATACATAACTACATACATACATACATACATACATATATACATACATACATAATTACATAGATATATAAATACAACCTACATATATACATACGTACATAGATACATACATACATAAATAAATGCATACGAGCAAACATGCACGCAGGACACGTACAAACGAACGTACGTGTTTAAATACATACATATCTGTACACATAAAGAAAATTGCATGCCTTAATATATAAAAACATGCATACATAGACACAACGATGCAAGCTTAATTCCCTCTCTTGTTTTGCTTAAACTGAGTCATCGGCGATACCAGAATTAACCAAGCTTTTCCAATTGTCTTTCCCATACGCTGGATTCATTTAGATTTTCACGGATCCACATGTTTTACGGTTTGTAAGCGAAAGGCCCCCTGTGAGAGAATATCTGAAATCGCACATTAAATTTCTCTGTTACGAAATCACCAGTCTATTTTCGTTAGGAGCCCAGCTTCCATCCGGAGTTTTTTTGTTATTCTGGCTAGCAGGACTGGTAAGCATATTTATAAGAAGTGAATAACCTATCGGGAACTAAAATTTTAATGACGTGCAAAGAAATAATCTACACAAAAAAAATTTGCGAGCCGACCGGCAACTTCAGCCACTTTTCAATTTCCCATCATCAGTGCATCTCAGTGACAATAACTTCGTATTTAATAAATAATACTGTTTACTAGGTAACGAATAGAGAAAAATTGTGACACAGCGAAAATAGAATATAGATTACTTGCGTAATCCCAGCTTAACTGTGTAAAATGTTATAAAAAACATTGAATTGTTCGAAAATATGTGACTTATATTTTATTTCGCTGCCATTATTTGGGTTGGGTATGGTCTGTTTTGATTTATAATGTCAAGTAATTTTATGGTGGATTTAACATTTTCTCTACTATATCTTATGTAGAAAACGTCACTAGAACATAAATACAAATCAAATAGAACAAAAGTCTTTATAAATGGAAAAGAAGCCTTTATTACTTCTTTCAAGCTCAAGTTTTCTAATGAGTCATTTTCATTTTTGATATGCTGAGAATGAAAATTGAATAGTTTAAGATATTTAACCAAATAACCCGTTCCTTTATCACATGTGGTGCCAATATTCATTTTAAATGGTTTAATAAAGGTTTAATACATTCCAAAAGCATATCTAAAAGACAGTTTCCTGCGAGACATTTGCCTAAAGGTTTCCAATTATGCGCAACAATCTGACTGTCTACTTAATTGAACAAAAGTTTTGCGAAATTTGATTAATCGAAATTACCTGATCTGCGTTTTGACTAACGCAGTTTCTTTTCCAGTAGTTTTCTTTATTTAACAAAATATTTCCTCTGGTTTTTTCGGCAGCCTTCGTTAATTGGTCCAACCTAGGTCGTGTTACAAGCAAACTTGGCTTGCTTCATTAGTTTATTATGAAAAACTGCTGAGAATGGACCAAATGAAGAAGGTTACCGATAAAGCCAACAGAAATATTATGTCAAAGAATAAAAAATACTGGAGAAATAGTAAAATTAAGAAATAAATTTGAACGTAGTACACAAGACAAGCCATAAATTTACCAATAGATTTAACGCAAAAACGCAGGGAAGTAGAAAGCAAGATAGGCAAGCACGTTTTTATTTTTATTCTCTAAATGAATGCCGATATATATTTATATATTAAGCAAAATTTAAAATTGAAACTGTCTCATGTAATTCGTGTTCTGCAACAAACGTTGAATTGACAATTAATTCACAACAGATCTAAGAGATTGGTAGAATTTGTAGTATTGTACGAAATTTAGTTCATAGAGAAAATATATTTTGTTTGGAAATTACAATTTTGTTAATAGAAATATGAGTAATTTAATTATGTTTTTACACGTATTAAGAATATGGTTAATAAACTATCGAATTTTGGAGTTAAGTATGCTTCATAAGCAACCAATTACAGGAAAAATATATAAAATTTCAGCACTTAGCATTTATAGAAACATAATTAAGTTTACGGATAAATGTATACCAAAATAATTTGAAATTAATGCCCTAAATAATACAGATTGGCTGAGGACTTGCAAGAAATGAACAAAGGTATTGTACCTTGGGAAATGCCTTTTATTTACAAATAAAATGATCCTAGATTAATCATTACATAAATTAAGTTTGTCGACTTTGTGAAAAATGCAAATTTCTTTAATTGATACCCATAACACGACACACCAACAAAAAAGTTATTCAAATTTGTTGAAAAGAATTGAATTTCTGTTTATCTATGATTACAAAACTTATACAATAATTGCAGTTGCAAATAAAATGAAGTATGTTTACAAAAATGAAAATCCAACACACTTTTAGAACTACACTCTTTTTTCGATAAAAATGGAAGTTTTAAGACAAGTGTATGGAAAGGTTGTGATTTTGTACAATTCGAATACTACTAAACATTAATTTATTCAAAGATGCAGATTTTCTTATGCTCAAATATTGACTATCATGATACAAAAGGTAAATGAAAATCGTAAACAAATACATAAGATAAATGAAATTCGTAAACCAATACATAAAACATATATTTATGTTACAATTTCGTTGCAAATACTCAGATAAAATTTTAATTTCTCGCTCATTGAATGAACTCAATTCTTATGCTTGGATTGTGAAAATATACTGAATAAATAATAACTTTTCATCAGTTTTCTCGGCGATTGTGAGATAATGAAGATTGTAAACGAAAAAGCCTATTGATTTTCAGTATTGCTCATAAGGAAGCAATCAATGATTGCGTGGGTGGTGTAAAACTTTAAAAAAATTAAGTTTGCGAGCATGAAGTAAACATCAATCCCATTGTATTTAACCAGACGTCGACTGGCGGTAGTTTAGTTATGTTATTCGACGATTGATTACCAACAATGGGATTGGTGTTTACTTCAGGCTCCAAACCTGACTTAAAGAAATCTTACTATTATCCGCAAAATCATTGACTGATTAATTATATTATTAATTATATTACCTATATATATATATATATATATATATATATATATATATATATATATATATATATATATATATATATATATATATATATATATATGAAAAAGCTGAAAAAGGTAATGATCGTAACAGCATAGAGAATGTGTAGTCGACATTTCCAGTAAAAATATGTGTGCGAGACTACTTGAGGTGAGAGCCGCATGTCTAGTTTTGCTTTCCATATTTCGGTTTAATCCACGCTAGTCAGTTTGCCGTTGTACTTTCATGATGACTATGGAAGGCATCCGACTGGCGGTAGTTTTGCTATGTTGTTCGACGACTGGTTAAATACAATGGAATTGGTATTTATTCCAGCTCTCTAACTCGATTGACAGAATTGCTCAGAATGATGTCGCAATTAAGTGAAACTAATCATTCAAGTCATAACACATAATTGACGCAACGCTTTTAGTTTCCTCTGAAATGCTGGACTGTGAAAATTTTCCGTTTTAAGATGAATTCTAACAATAATTTGCAATTGCCACCTATTTGAGACTATTAAACGTAAATTACTTGTATCGATTTTCTGGTACACGCTTTATAACCCACAGCATGACATCCACGACAGACAATTTTGTCTCCGATGGAAATTTTAGCACTTAAATTTCATTTTTAATGGGTACAAATGTCGACTTGTCCAATCGATATTTTGCTGTAAACAATAAATAAATATATATCTAAACATTTCCTGTTCCAATATGCAAACTAATTTATAAACTATTTCTCTTCTATTTATTTTCAAATGTAACATAGTACACGTCAAGGCTCAAACGCCCGTTTGTAACAGTATTTGAGTAAATGGGCGAATTGAATAGCAAAAAGGAACAAACGGAAGCAAAATAAAAATATTTTTTGAATTTTTGTCTTTTTCCCTGAAAGTAAAAAGCAAGTGTTCAAAACGATATATTTTTAATGATGTAAGCAATAAGATGTGCTTGCCGCCAATATTTATTTGGTGCAGCAAGAAATTTAAATGGAAATTTATTTCGGTTTTCAGACAATTCAGCTGGCCTCTTTTGTTTTCTGTCACAAGCAAGTTAAAATAAATTTAATTATAAGTTATAAGTCGTAAACAAATAATAGGAATGCCAACCTAAATGACAGGCTCGCGAAAAGAAACTTATTTATTTGTTAAGCAAAACCGAGTGACAATATTAAATGATCTAAGCAAAGTCTGATATTTCCATAAAAAAACTGAAACTTAAAAATAGGATTTGAGATATAATGATGTGTATGGCATATTCACAGTTATTTCTTGAGTATTACAACGATGCTGGTGCAATTGTATTGTGACTTTCAATAAATATTATTATATACATATTTTAAAAATTTTAATTTTTCTTATTTTTTGCAAAACCATTTTTTACCAACTTTACAGTAAGTATTTTTAAATGACGGGGAATTATGGTTTTCTAGATGACATGTACGGCTCAACTGGCCGCTTATATTTTATGGCTTAACCTAATAATGTATTTAAAATACCTTATTTCTACGATTAAACAAACGTTGGTTGCGCGGGCCGTGGCCTAGTGGTTCTAACACAAGATTGAGAAGCAGGTGCCACTGGTTCGAGCCCTGACCGCGGTAAAATCTGAACAGTACACGATGAGTTCCCAATAAGGATGAAATCGGTCTACGTGACAAATTTTCCTTTTCTACACTATACAATTCTTAGTTTATACAGACAAATATCAATAAAATGTCAGGTGTTAATAGCAAGATCGCAACCTTGATTAAACTTAATTATTATAACCGGCCGCGCATTCAATGCTCGTTTAATTAACAAAATGCAGTTGACCGGATTAATTGACTCCAAAATTTTTGAGTTCAAACGTTTTGTCTGCTTCCATTATTCCATGCGACGATCGGAAAATTTTAGAACAGTTCATCAATTAAAGGCGTTTTATTTGCGTTTGATTTAATTAAATGCGTTTCACTCACGATGATGTGCTTCTCGATCAACAAATGTTAAATTAATTTCTATGCGCGCTGGCCAACTTCTTGCCCAATTCATTCTAAAATACGACTGGATGACTGGCTTGTGTTCTGTTTGTTTTAGCATACTTAACTACAATTCACGCAAGCTTTGAAGCCGAAAATTTTGATTCTACAAACTTATTAACGCAGGTTAATTAGCTTAGATACATATCATCAGATGAATAAAGCTTGTCTGTACATCAAATATATCCAACTGATTGTGTGTTTGAAGTAAGAAGAACGGAAAACGTGAGATTTATGATATTATTAAGCAGTAGGAAGAAATAAGTGGTAAACGTCGTTCATTTTTAATGAACGTCGACAATGATCGATGCAGCACAAAGCTAAAATTATCATATTCTACTAGAATTAAATTAACTAGCTTGTATCTGGACGCCCATGATGTAATCACATTTGCTCGGTATTGTGCCCCTCAGACATAAGGAACTTAAATGTATGCGGTAAAAATTGTTATCACCTAAACAATGTCACAAATTATTAACGTTGAAGCAGAAGAGAGGAGTATGTGAGATTCTAAAGTCGTTCAAACAGTGTTTATTGCACAAATGTATGGCATTAGGTTAATTTTAAATAGCAGTGCAAAGTAAGTGGGATTTTAATATAGGCTGTGAGTATCTTGGTTTGTCGATAGGCAAAAAATAGGCTAAAAGCATACACATATTTTTAAGTAAAAATGAAGCATTTTTAATGTAGAAAAAGAAATTCATCCAGCACACCTGTCCAGGTTCGAGCTCTGTCCACGGCACATTCTGAACAATACGCAAAGAGTTCCTATTGATAACGAAACCGTCTACTCTACACTCTATAATGCTTAATTTATAATGACAAATATATCTACTTAAAGGTACTGGCATTTTATTCAAAATCGCAACATTGATGTAAAGAATTGCTATCGCCTACGTTCCGTTAATTATTTAAATACGTGCATATAGGATTTGGCATCGTCCAATTCGCCACATTTCGTGACCAAATGAAAAGTTGATTTTTCACATGGAGGCGGTATATTTTCATGATTAGACAGTGGGCAAAAAAGGTGCGCGTGTGCATTAAAATTAACATTTTTCGTGCTATCTTGTGCATATTCGCCAAATTCAATATTAAACAAAAATTTTAAAACACTCCGTAGATAATGCAGAAATGCCTAAGCATGAGCTTTTAAAATACCTAAATTCTGCCTGTCATCCATATAACGGTTTTCAGAATGCCTAACCTTTACGGAGTACCAACAATTCTGGACACCTGCTGTGTCCAGAAAATTCGTGCACTCTGGCTTCGATCGACATCGGTAATAACATCCTGCGAAAATCATTACAACATTCGCTTGGAAATGAAATATTTCTGCATAGCTTGTTGCAGAGCACTCCTACTGATGAGTCGCCAATTAGCACGAAAAAATGTGTTCGAGATTGTACTTTCCGTTCATGCTGCCTTTGGTTGTTCATTCTGGTTATAATTGAACTAATTTGTTAATAGGTTTGCAAGACCTAATACATAATATTATATACTTGAATGAATAATGTCATTATTGCCACGACAAATTATAAATTATGTCGATCAAGGCCAGAGTGTATAGCATTGATGGATAAACAGCTGTTCAGATGTGGTTTTTATTCTTAATTTTGTTAAAAATCAGCTCATTTAGGAAAACAAGATGTTGCTAGACTGCACAGGCTCGGAATTTTGAAATCATTTAGTTCGTACAGAGTTCATGCTCGATAATTTTAAACTCATTGCATGGCTAACATGCACAGGCTTATTAATTTCAAATTCAAAGGTGGTTTGCCAATAATAGGCTTGGTGCATATAATATATTGTGAGATTCCTTTGAAGCTTCCCTGCCAAATAATGTATATGAAGTTATCTACATTATAGCTCGAATACACATTCGCATAGGAGAATGTACCGTCTAATTGTCCCACATTACTTGACACCAATTCATAGTGTGTATACAGCGTTGGACCGGCTTCTACAAATGAGTCGTCAGTAAGCACGAAACGTATGTGAACATGATATTATACCTTCCTTTCATGTCGACCTTTGTTTATCCTACTGGTCAAATTTGAACTAATACACAATTGCAAGAGGAGAGAAAGAGTATATATATATATATATATATATATATATATATATATATATATATATATATATAGTATATATATATATATATATATATATATATATATATATATAGATACTGGCACAAATTATCATTTAAGAGGAACATATTTCATTCAAAACGATGCGGAATCTTTATTATATCATGCAGTGAAAAAACGCACATTATTTAAGGCGACAAAAATGATTTTATTAGCAATTAAAGATAAACACTCAATCATGTATATATTTATATGTTTTGCTATCGGCCAAACCGTCATTGCATAATTAAACGAACATTGGTTGCGCGGGTGGTGATAACAATTACTTTAATCAAGTTTGCGATCTTGGTATAAACACCTGACCCATTTGTACATATTTTTGTCAGTATAAACTAAGTGCGGCAGAATGGCTTTGTGCTTAGAACACCAGTCACCGAAGCAGACGTTTCATGGTTAGAGCCTTGCGAAAAAAGTCTGCGCAGTACGTGATGAGACGTCAATGTATAATTTGTTTTGTAAATATAAAGTGATTAGAAAGTGTGCGGGACGTAAGTTGAAGTTCACCCATCTATTGCTCTAATATACTTTTGAATATAAAAAAATTCTGCTGTTTTAATCACAAACATTGTGCGTTTCTGATTCAGTGCTGGTTACGTTTAACCCATGGCCAAATAACCATGTGCCATATCTTAACAAAAATGTTTCTAATTGCGCCGCACTAATTGTTTAACTGCAATATGTTTGTTCATCAAAGTCATAAATGTAACGATTACCTGCTAACAATTGTTTGGCCTAAATCTGTGTGCAGTATAGCGGCAGGAAATATTCGTGCATAAAGAATGGAACAATAGGGAAAATCGTTAACTAATTAGCAATTTTTAGCCGAAATCCTGGAAAAAGGACTGCAAAGCAAATAATGTGAAACGCACCTAAATTATAGCAGAAAAGACAACGAAAACAAGACAATCAACAACAAAATTAACAGCAACAACAAAAACAACGATATGGTAAAGCTAAAATGACAGAATTATGCAATGTCATTTCTAAAACACAATTTAACATTTTCCAAAACACCACATGAGGCTCGTTAGTGAAAATTTGAAACTCTAGCATGTAATAAGTTGAAGTCGTTCCGAGTTAAGTTCGGCTAGCGTAAATTGTTTTATATCTAGCACTTATGCCGCAAAAGAATGCAGATTAACACAATATGCAATATCTGGAATATTCGTACTGATATTAAATGATATTTTCAATATTGCATAACAGATTGGGGCGAATGATTAAGTTTAAATGAAATAAATTTGGCTGTACACAAATTGGATTGGTTTACAGTCGGTGAATTTATTTTGGGTAAAATTATTTCGAGAAATTCGATGCAAAATAGACATTGCTGACATTTTTTTTCTTTTCAGCATAATTAATCACTCATGCTCAAACGGATAAATGGCACGTCTTAAGAAATAGGAAATCGTGGTACGGGGTCATGTTTTGGTTAAGCGAAATCGATAACCAATTAACTATGATGCATAAATTTATTTTACGTAATTTCGAAGACGATATTTGCATTAACTTATCAACACGTGGTTACTGAATAAAAATATCTAACAGATCTTGTAAGGCCCCACGTTTAAATAAACCTTATTAACATACACACACGTATATATATATATATATATATATATATATATATATATATATATATATATATATAATGTCAATTGTCTTTCTATATGAGCTTTAATTTGACTAATTGGATGACAACTTTTTGGATTTTCAGTTTAACTTCTATTTCATGTTCGCAGTTTATTTCGCATTGATTTTTGAGTGTATATACGTGTGTGGTTTTGTGCGTGTGTATTTGCGAGCATGGTACATTATCATTGTATCGCAGAATTATTTTTGTATTCTGGTTATTCTTATATTGATGATTAGGTTTTGGCAAGGTGGTCGTTTTGTTGCAATTGCGTGTACGATATTTTTCGCGACATATTTTGTTTTTCGTATTGCCTTGTTCTTCAGTTGCATATTGTCCTCATATTGTCTTGTATAGAACATTTTGTATATATATATATATATTACTTTTAGAAATTTGCTTTATATGGTACTGAGAAATTTGTTAATGTAGCTAGGGGGCCCCGTGGCAAATATATAGTGGAAAATAACTGATTTTCCTAATGATGCCCGGCACTAGACAGTCTCTTTGTGCAGTACATTTTGCCTGATTCTGTTGAGCAATTGCTTTATCTTACGCCCAGCTATATATATATATATATATATATATATATATTTATATATCGTACATACATTAAACGTTTTAGACCATAAAATTATTGAAAGGAACTGGCAATCGATCCGAAGCATCTAACAAAATGATTCCCTGTTTTTACTGGGATAATAAACATTAGCGATTCAGTTTAATCACTTTGAAATAATTGAGGCAGTTATGCCGACGCTTACTGATAAGGTTAAGTAAATATTTTTGACCTTAATAACTGCGGTAGGAATCGGTCAGTGCTGATGTGTAAAACTATATAGGTGCAAAATTTTGCTTCATTAAGCGATACCTAAGCGGACGCGGCATTGTCGACATCCATGCTGGAACTGCCAAATTTTACGACTTAACAAACTGTAACGGTTCACCTGCATTCAATGGGCAAGGATGGAAAACAGAGATAGTTAGCGCGTTAAAGCAATACAGAAATAATTACAAATGCAACCAAATCGTTAAGATGAAAAACATAGAAGGATAACGAAAGCTACAATCCGACTGATCGATACGACTTGCCACACCCGATAAATGATCATGAGTTTATAGCCCTGAAGTCGATTGATATAGTGTGTCCATGAACGAGATCATAAATAATAAATCGAATGTCGAACTCGCCTAAAAAACGGAAAAGTAATTCAACAAGTATTGAATCAAAAATAAATGCTTTACTGAAAAAAATTGGAGAAAAGCTCTTTACCTTCATTGGCTAATTCCGAAAAAAGATCAGAACTAGTGGTTTTATGCTTGGCTAGGAACAGTTTGAAGGTGTATTTTGCCAAAATTATATTATGTGAAAGCAAACACTGAACGGAAATTGACACCTTTCGTTTCCCCTTCACACAGAAGGCGAGTATACACTGCTTTACCGTTTTGTTTTGAATGTTTTCGCAGCGCGAGCTTTATATTTTGAATCTCGGCGATTTGTGCCCCCGGGTTGTCGCATTGCACTATCAGTTTCGCAAAGATCCGATTGATCCCAATTTCCAAGTAGGCATCGATTTTGTCTTCTTTTTCGCTGGGTGCAGATTCATCCCTTTCTTCCGAAGGTTTCAACGTCATTAATACGAACCACTGGAAATGAGGTACGTCGATTCGGACGTACCTCATCTGCAGTGGTTAATGTGAACGTTGTTGAAGCCTTCGGAGGAAAGGGACAAATCCGAACTTAGCCAATAGGAAAGCAAACTCGACGCGTACTTGGAAATGGGCATCAATCGGTTCTTCGCGAAACTGAGAGTGCAAAGCAACAATCCGCGAACCCAAATCGCGAAGATTCAACATACACCGCTTTGTTTCAGATTTTTGAAAATACACACCGGGGCCTATTACTTCATTTGCTTTGTTCCTACCTAGATTATGTGTGCGTTATCCACTTATGATAAGTTTTTTACGCATATAATCTTACAAATTCACAAGGCAACCATGTAAAAAGTAATAGCTGGGCCACTTTTTTGCATTTTTGTGGCAATAACAGTTAAAAATTAAATTTAATTTGGTCAAAGTGTTCTTGTGTCTGGATGATCGACGCGATGCATGACCAGTTTCCTACTTGCGTTGCACACCATGCCGTTCTGCGGTGGCGGCCCATACATTTAATACTATTAACTGAATTTAGCTAACCAATCTTCAACAGCCAGGCGGCAGTTTACGAGAAAAATAGGCCGCATTCGAAGCAGCAAAACTGCTCAATGTCTCCTAGTTCTTTTGTTAGAACGCTTAAAGAGACGATCTATTTGCTTGCAATTGAATATGTTAACAACACATTTTTTGTTATCTTTCTAATTCAAATTCACATGATATTTAATTCGAGAATTAAGTTTTTGGTATACTGACGACAGACACAGCCATTTAATTAACAAAAGTTAATAAACATAATACTAGGCATCCATCTGCCACCTCCGAAGATTGTTGGACATGATTAAAAAATAAATAAGTTTCTTTTAAACCCTCGTGTTAGCAGAGTTTTTACTGGATTTAATAGGCTGTCCAACATTTTGGCTTTTTTGTGTCAATTCTTTTGTTATATGGTAAGATTTAAATCTTCAGACAATTTGTTGAGTAGGTGACGTGAAGGCATAACATACAATACGCTTTGCTAGTGTTACATTCATATTAAACCTAAACATTTTACGATGTGTAGCAATCAATAATTAGAGGTAAATATTTTTTTATATTTAATTTAATGCAAAATTAACGGAAAACATAATGGTAGCGCGATACTTTGAGCAGCGTATAATGATTTATTATTGATAAAGATAAACGATATCCAACCTGACAAAATAGATCTAAACGACTGTCATTTCGACAAATAACGAGGTTAATTTTTCAGAGATGCCATTATTTAATGAACGATTTTCTGAGGGAAAAACGAGAGCTAGTGCATCAAGGAATTGAATAAATTATAGCTGCATGGATCACAAGCAATACAAGAGCAAAATGAATTTTTCTACAAAAGAAGCGAATAAAAAAACTAAAAGCCTTAAACTCTATATTAAGTTTCCGAGCATAATAAAAATACCAATCCCATAGTACCTAACTAGTCGCACAACATAGAAAAACTACCGTCAGTCTTCTTCATTGTTTATATGCTATTATCCAATCATATTTCGAAATTAGGAAAATATTAATGTGTATAGGCATGCAGAGGAATACAACCGCACAAATATATATATATATATATATATATATATATATATATATATATATATATATATATATATATATATATATATATATATAGCATTATTTATTCATCAGGAACATAAACATATTTAATACATGAAATGAAATTTATTTACGTACATTTTTGGAATGACCTTAAATACTTAAAAGAAATTCAACTAATATAGGCTAGGTATGCATTAAACCATCATTGATTACACGGGTGGAGGTAATAATTCTTTAAATCAAATTTGCGAGCTTTGAGTAAGCATCAATCCTATTGTATTAAAATAGTCCTCGAATAATGGAAAATTTACCGCCAGTCTCACTTACTGAGGCGTTTAGCACTTCCAGTATCATCATTAGAGTTCGATGGTACACTGAAAAACGAGGATCAAACCG
Source organism: Eudiplozoon nipponicum (assembly GCA_029291075.1). NCBI lineage: Eukaryota > Metazoa > Platyhelminthes > Monogenea > Mazocraeidea > Diplozoidae > Eudiplozoon > Eudiplozoon nipponicum. The sequence goes on from JAQBSW010005489.1 coordinate 13,801, forward strand.
AAATGTGTATATACGGAAAGCAAAATTAGACATGCGGTTCTCACCTCCAGTAGTCTCACATACATTTTAATTGGCTGGCATTATCGGCTGCACAAATTTTATGCAGTCGCGGGTTGTGATGTTACCAAATGTTTAAATGAATTTTGCGAGCTTGAAGTAAATACCAATCTCATTGCATTTAATCAGTCGTCGTAAGACATAGCATATATATATACATTTAGCATTATTTATTTGTGAGGAACGAAAACATATTGAATAGATGTAGGTAGATTTATTTCTGTACATTTTTTAGACTTACCTTGAAACACATTTCCAAATAGGCTTAATTTATATATAAAATGAAATTCCGGGTTCTTTTTACTTTGTTTTCCAAATAAGTGAATTAGTATTTGCTTAAGTTGCAGTATTTATGTTACATGTGTAAATGTTTTGAGATTTCGATTCGGGAGTTTTCAAATGTGTCTTTTTGTGTCACTTTTTCCCCAGTTGTACGATATCTATCCATTCGTCTTATATCAGCTAATTTCCTATGTGGTATAAGCATACCGTCAGTTTGAGGAGTGTGGGTAAATAATTTTCTCGTGAATATAAATATAGTTATTTCAATTTTTGGTTCTTCATTTTCCGAGTGTGTGCAATTTAGCTTATTATTACAGTTTCTGCTTTTTGCCAAGACCTTAGCATCTCCTTGCTTCGCAACACATCATTCTATTGCCCGTTCTTCCTTTCATACGACTTTCCTGTTGCTGTTCTTATGTTGTTAATATTACATTTTACGACATTTGGACGGATTGATTTGAATTTGCTTACTGAATATACATGCTTCATTACATTATTCTCGCTTTCTGGCAAATTGACAAGTCAGGTGTTTTCAGTCGATCCCTGGTTTGAATTATATGAACATTAATTGCTGAATTACCGAATGTTATTATTACTTCGGGTTAATTTTTGAAGCATTAGCTGATGGATTCTATTGAATAGCTGCTCCTTTGTTATTATAATATATGTACTACCGCACATAATTTAAAAAAATTAAAAATAAGAGATTTAAAGAAAGCACTCAGTTGATCATTAGCGATCAGAATCATTCCTCCTTGCGAATTCAATTTGATGTATATCGGGACACATACAATATTTCTTCGCCTGACTCGGTTTATTCTCACGGACAGTATGGTATTTGGGAGATTTCTTCTGCAAAGATAGGGCCAGTTAGACCTTTCTGTCACTGTAACTTCTAAAGGGAACCGGGCGAGATCGCATCTTAACATTAATCGATTTGTCCGGATAAGTTTTCGTTTGTAATATCTAATTTTTTAATTCCCCAGCTCTTCACCGACCTAGGTAGGCTAAGTTATTTATCAGGTTCCTTTTTTTTGATTTTCAGATGCTGTTTTTGTAATGACCTTATTATCCCGTGATAGCCAAATTCCGTTTTATTCACATCGGAAGGTTTTCAACGTTCTCTCGGAACAATCCAATAAGGACAAAAGGGGATCGCGTGTGTTTTCCCTTCCTCCAGTGTTAATTTGGTATCTGGGTGGGCTATGTTGGTCTGTTCTAAATAATGTCCGCAATTTACACATTTTGGAATTTAAAAAATAGATAATCTACAATAGAAGTTTATATATTTTCTTCAAAAAATATCGGACAATCTTGTATTAAATCGCAAAGTATCATTTATGGCTTTGATTATGGAAAGTGTTTTTTAAACAGATCAGTTAATATTGCAGAACCTTTAGAAATGTATTTGTGAATTATGCTTGGTATTGGCTTCAAGAGCTTCCACAAGAACGTGGTAGGGGGTGCTGTGCGATTTTTAACATTGCCAATTTGGACGCATTGGTGCCATTCCGCGACTTGTTTGAGCTATGTGAAATTTTGGCTTACCATATAGCGTGGTGGGATTCGTTTCAATTGGTTTTGATTGGTGGAGCTCAGACTGTTCTCTGGAATCTGCAATAAGTATGCAACGTGTTTTTCATCTTTCTGAGTATGGTAGTTGATTTTGTTTACATATTTGTTTAAGCATCATATATGTGTAGCTGAATACTACTACTCTGCTGGTTTGATGTAGTGTAAATATTCTTGATATTTCAATTCCCCCCTCCCTCTTTCTTAGCAGTCTTTCGGTGTTATTTTATCCAAAAATGGAAATGCACGGCATGAAAAAACATATACGTTCACAAATTCTAGATGCAATACAATTTATAAGGATGTCAACTTTGTTAATATTCGGCTATAGATGAATCGAATAAAAATAATGCCCTAATACGGTGTTCAAAAACTAGATTGATTAATGAATGGCACAAAAGAAAGTTGAAGCAGCATTAACACGCACATTTAATGCAGCTAAACTACGAGTGTTGTTAAGGGTAACACACTTGCCTTTACCAGTAATCAAAGAGAAACAGCCGTTAATGTCGATATCAAATATTATTGACCAATATACATGCGCAAGTTGTCGATCAACTTACATAGGCCGATCGACCAGACGGTTAATTACTCGAATGAGAGAACATTGCAACTTAAACGCCTGTTTTAAATCAGATGGTGAATACACGTCTGCTATTGCGCAACACATTATCGAAACATCGCACGTATGTTCTCCAGACGTAGCATTCAAAGTAATTACTAAATGCAAAAACAAAAGGGAGCTAGCTACATACGAAGCCTTATGGATAAACAAATTGCAGCCGGATTTATGCAAGCAGAAGAAGCAGGTACAATCGTTGAGCTTGAACTGGATGTGACGCACGCAATTTGATTGGTTTCCGTTTTTCACACTCTCTATGTTCACATATTTCTATCTTGTTTTGCTTTCCAATTTATATACAAAGATATGTTTATTAATTGATATTTGAGAAGACAATGCGAAAGAAATGTTTCTTATATCTGATAAAATTTCTTTTTGTTTTTGCACACGGGAAGGGTACAATAAAGGAATTTAATTAATAAATACAACAAAAAAATAAAATTCTGCTCGACAAATTATTCACCCGTTTGTGTTCGTTGAATACAGGTAAAATTGGAAAAACGCACATAGAACACTAGAAGCTTAACGGTGCTATAACGTTGGTATCGATTACTAACACAATAGCCATAGTGTTAGTATCCTTAACAGACTCGGTATATATATTATATAGAGTGAGTTGGCGTTGAAGTCGCATTATAGAGACAATACTATGTTAGCTAATCTACTGCATGTTTATACATTCGTCTAGGTGATTGCATCGTTCTATAATCATACATTCCTCAACCAAATACTTAGTGGTTAAAGCGCGTAATACCAGCTCCTACTGATGAGTCGGCAGTAAGCACGAAACGAATGTGCACCAGATTATACTTTCCATTCATGCTGTTTCTGGTTTATACTTCTGGTCATAATTGAACTAATTTGTTACTAGGTTAGCAACATCTAATACGCACTTGCATAAATAGTAGTTCTTCGCAACAGATTTTCATTTGTTTTATTTATTGCTGATTGATTTTTAAGCGCAAAATCGTGTTCGTTTGTGACCATGTAGGAGTCATTATCATTTTATTGCAGTGTTTTTTTAGATTATTATAATCGAGGTTTCGGTCTTGATATAAACACCTGACCCATTAATTACTTACATATGTCAGTATAAACTAAGAATAGTATAGTGTAGAAAAGGCAATTCATCCAGAATTTGCCGCGGACAGAACTCTGAACCTGAGCACGTCTGCTTAGGACGAAATCGGTCTACTGGATGAATTGCCTTTTTATTAAATGTAATCATCATGCAATTCCTGAAGCCGGTCGGTCAACTCTAACTGTTTGTTTAGAAAAACCTTTTTGACGGTATCCTCTGCCGTATGAGACGGACGTGGTTTAAGCAAATGCTGTTGGATTCTGTTGACCAACTGCTTCTTCTTCGTATGTCCAATAGGTTGCCGCATATTTCCCATTTTAACAACTTCAACAAACATTTGATCAGATTGGCAACAGACTGAAGTAAAACCTTTTTAGAAGTGGTGTCACAATCATCACTAACAGTGACAGATATTCCACAGAAATATGATCGATTAACAATGAAATTTGCACACCATAAGCTGTTACTAAGGGAACGAAAGAAAACACCAAATCAAGACGATACCCAGACACCTTACTCGGAAAATCATTAATGGACACAATAGCCACCAAAGCCAGCAAATGTTCAAAGTTACATCCATCAATATATGAATAACTAGAACTTAAACCTGCCTATGCAAAACAACAAAAATGACACATACACGAACAAATACACGCACACAAACTCACAAATCATACCCGTAAAAAAATTAAAACCGGAGATCAAACTATTTATCATCCGTCTAATCAAATAAAAACGCAGATTGCACGTTGAAATTTGTAGTTTGGTAATAATAATAAACACGCCCTTTTTTACTAATGTCTTTATCTTATTAATATATATATATATATATATATATATATATATATATATATATATATATATATACATATCCGTCGCGCATGTGTATTGCGCAGTTAACTTTTTTAGGAAAAGCAACAAAAGCGTATGCTCATAATGGATTCCGACCGGCTTATTCCAAAAATAATTAAAAGCACAACTCCAATTTTATGTTCTATCAATTTTTTGTTTTAACGCAATCCGAAGTATAAGAACTCGTCTGTGTTTGCGTGTGTTTATAGGCCATTCCTTATGTAAAACAAAGTGAAGTTTCACAATGTAACTATTTTTACGTGTCGAAGACTTAAGTTTTGGTCAGGCAATTGCTGTTATGGATATTCTATTTAAGGTTTAATTCTCATATATACCGCGTTATAACGTATTGTTAAAGCACTTTTGAGTCACCCGATACAACGTAGACTGCAAAATATTGTAGTTTTAATTACAAATCTTGTTGGCTGTGTGACTGACCCAAATCATGACTGGATTGGTGTGCGCTCATGAATATTTTTGTTGAAATCTGTGATTCGTGGCCAATCGAGTACAAGATGATGATGGTGGACAATTTGTGTGTTTGGTCTTCGTTCTTTGTGTTTGATGAAGTTGGGTTCTTACATGTACAACAACGCTTTCAACTTCGAAATTATTTGAAATAACAGTTAAATACTGTTTGTTGCGGAGAACTAATATATATGCAAGTATGTATTAGTTGTTGCGAACTTAGTAACAAATTAGTTCAGTTGTAATCAGAAGGATAAATTAAAGAGAGCATGAACGGAAAGTATAATCTCATACACATTCGTTTCGTGCTTACTGGCGACTCATTAGTAGGAGCCGGTATTACGCCCTTTAACCACTATATATTTAGGTGAGGAAAGTTGGATAATAGAACTATACAATCTCCTAGACGAATGTGTAAACCTGCAGTAGAGTAGCTAACATTGTATATTCTCGACAATGCGACTTCAACGCTAACTCACTCTATAAAATATATATACTGAGTCTGTTAAGGATACTTACACTATGGCTATTGTACTAGTAACCGATACCAACATTATAGTACCGAAAAGGTACATGGTACTAACACTATGGTTTCCGAGTTGGTACATGATACCAACATGATGGATATCAATTTATGCTATAGTTCACCGAAATTGAGAATTACAACAATTTCTGAACACCTGTTTCTCCAGTAAATCCATATACTCTGGCCTTGATCGATATCAGTTATCACATTTCGCAGTAAGCATGACATCATTCAATTCAATATATCACAGTTAAATAATGTTTTTTGCTAATATATATATGCAAGTATGTATTAGGTGTTGCGAACCTAGTAACAAATTATTTTATTTGTGACCAGAAGGATAAAACAAAGACAACATGAACGCGAAGTGTAATCTACAAAGTAGCTTATTTTTCTGAGGTTGCCAGGCCTTATTTAATACAATTTTATGGGGCCAAATTATAGGTGCAAACTGTTCAATATTTGAATCCACTGTCATCATGATTTTTGCAGATATTTCGGGCTAAAAAAACGTTATGCTTAAGAGATCTAAAATCAAGTATAAATGAGGCGGTTTAAATTAATATTTCCACTTGACATATTGGTTGTCAACTAAGTGTGTGATGTGTTTGGCATTGAAAAAGGGCTCCGTAATTGGAGCCCGAAATATCTGCAAAAATCATGATGACAGTGGATTCAAATATTTCGGTACGCAATCCGAAAATCAGGTAAACTGTTCAATATTTGTATATTCGCACGGCCAAAGTATATGCTTTCGCATAAATACCGAACTTTGCAAATGTGTAAAGATTTAGAGGGAATTGATAATTGGGGATTGGCATACAATCTAATGAAGTGCGTTGCGACTGGCGGTAGTTTTTTTGTGTTGTTCGACTGTTGGTTAAATACAATAGGATTGGTGTTTACTTCAAGCTCGCAAACTTGATTTAAATAATTGTTATCAACACCCGTGCAATTAATTATTGTTTGATGATACTCTGTTTTTTGAAGTTGGCCTTAATTGTTGCGTTCTGGAAATTTGTCAATGTGATAGGTTTTTTGATTAACCAAATATTAATCAGCCTTTAGTTATACAGAAAGAACGATTCCTATTCCCGCAAATGCACACACATTCACTCATAAATTAATAAGAAATAATTCACTAACGGCAGTAAAACTTCTGTAAATGAATACGCGTTTAACTGAAAAGCAGGCTAGATCTCATTTACTTAATCAAATAACAATCCAAAATTGATATAACTGGAAGATTGTAATCTTTGTCGTTAAGTATCCTCTAAATAAAGCGGTCAGAATTCATAATAAACTTACTCTCCACTCTTCAGGATATTATTATCCTAAAAATTATATATATATATATATATATATATATATATATATAAATAAATAAATAAATAAATAAATATATATATATATATATATATATATATATATATATATGAGAGCAGGAGGGAAATGTAACTAATATTTTTAATGACATAATATTATTAGGACATGCAATTTATTTTATATAAGGTCATTATTTCTTCTAAGGCTTTATGCGGATTATTAATTAAATAAGTCATATTATTACCTGAAAATCAAAGCTAACGTGATAGATGAGGGAAAAATTATTGTAAAATAAGCAACACAGAAAACAAAATGAAATAGCGCAAATAACTCAGACATACATTTTTATAATCCGTATAAATGACGTAAATACAATTTACTATCATTATTTTACTAATTCTAGGGGCATTCAACACATATACGTATACATAAACATGTGCTAATATCTACCTCTCTAACCATTTATGGTTAAATTCATGATTTTCGGCGTTACCCCAATTTAACAGGGTTACTGGCTACACAGAAACATAAAGTTAATTGATCATTCTCGTTTAGATGACTTATTTATTGATGATAAGTGACAATTTTTCACACACACAAATACCCAATATCCCGACGCATATACTTCTAGAAAGGTTTTCGCAGTAATCATGACAAACTAGTGCAAATTTATTACACATTTATTTACACATATGTATGTGTATATAAAAGCTCCATGAATAATAATATCGGTTAAATGGTAACATCAAATTTATTTATCCCAATTTTAAGGGTTACAAATGAGAGTGTCTAAGAGAAGAGTTACTTTTATTATTTCATTATGCCGTCTGTGTAGTCTTTTTGTGCGAGAATGGAGAAAAATGGAATGGTGGCCTCGGATAATCGAAAAATTACGTTTGTTATCTTTAATAAGCAAACGAGTGTCGAATTCATCATACTATTAATTTACGTTGCCTAATGAAACATCACTTTATAAAGAGAAATTGGTATTAACAGGATACCATCATAATGTTTACGAATCAATAATTGCATTGCTTTTGTTTCTCTAGGCAGTTTTCTCTCTGTAACAATGGTTTAGATAATATCACAACCGATCCACTTTGGTATTATTCTAAGGCTTGTCGCCTCCAATTTATAAACATTTTTGAAAGTATAACCTGACAAAAATTGTTATCATTTACATAGAGATTGTTTCCATGCCACACATGCAATCTAGGTAAAATAATATTTCCTACTACATTTTTTGACTAGCCAATCATAATGCCGAATAATACAAATCATAATCAACAAGCAATCATGTAGAAACTAGTTGCGGAAATCAAAAGACAAAGCTCATGCAAGAATTTAAAACTAATAGATAAGGCAGAAAAAATCAGCACTAGGGAAAAGTTGGACTGACTGTATTTATTTCTCCCTGCCATTAAAAAACCATTCTTTCTAATCGTATTACATGAAAACGCAGAATCATGTGACTATAATGTACTAATGAAGGCTATTCTAGTACTAATAAAAGACAAATCAGCAGGTCCACTGTTTAACATCCGGATGCGAAGGAATTAAAATTAAGAATGATCGTGGTAACGGGAAAGTATGACATAAGGCCAGCTGAACCCTTTAGACACTCAATGTAGCGTTGGATTTGATGATCACGGACTTACCAAAAATAAGTGAAAAATAGACACGAGAGAAATTAAACCATATAGTTTGTACAATGCTTTTCAGCAAATTAGCATATGCATATATAAAGAAAACTTAAGTGGGCTTCTAAATATTTAAAATCAACATCTGCCTCCAATATAGGATCAATATTTTGTAGATGTCATACTCACATTTAATTAAAAATCATATCTAATCGAATGTAGCATTTTTGTAGCAAGCAAACATAAGAACTCGACTGTAAACATTTAGCGACATACCAAAGGCTTCATGATTAGACTGCAAATTATTACGTTCAATAAGCGTACCAAAATTGATAACGCGTTAAATTTAGATATTTATTTGAAAAACATGCATACTCCAACAGAACGTTCTCGCGCCTTAAAGCAAAATCTCATCATATCGCCCAAACATCGAAATATCCATTACGAAACAAATTCCGAGACAATTGCCTTGCTTTCAAAAGCATCGCCCTTCTGTATCACAAACGGAAGTAAAATTTTATTACTGGGCGTATATAAAAAGAAATTATTATAAATGATTGAATTAAGGGAAGTCATTAAAGAAACTATAAGCAATGATGAGGCAATTAATGCAAATATGACGATATAATTGACGGGAAATATAAAATCTATTTACAAGGAAATCTAACAAATATGTAAAGAGTCAAAATTCTTTAGGCAGAATAACAACTTTAATCATATTACGAGACAAATATGTTTAGTTAATCTGAACCCTTAAGCATTAGACGACAGGCGCCTGACACTCAGTCGTACCCTATTTATTCGGTTTGATTATTTTCTCTGATTCAACTAACTTGTAATTTAAATGAACATTGGTTGCGTGTACGGTGAAAAACTGTCTAAAATCAAGGTTGGTATCTTGATATAATAACCTTATGCATTAAAAACTTACAGACATTAATATAAACTAATAATTGTATAGTGTAGAAAAACGCAATTCATCCGGTAGTCAGGTTTCGTCCTTATTGGAAACACGTCACGTACTGGCCAGATTTTGCCGCGTCTCCCTCGGAATCTGGTACTCTAACCACTGAGCCACCCTGTGCGACAGGGTGGCTCAGTGGTTAGAGCACCAGATTCCAATCTACAGGATGAGTTAACTTTTCTACATTGTACAATTCTTAGTTTATACTGACATTTGTAAGTATTTAATAGGTCAAGTAATTATATCAAGATCGCAACCTTGATCATAGTAACTTACTATTTGTATTCCATATATATGGAATTTAGGAGTGAAAGTGTAATTGATTTTTACAAATCCAGATGATGAACTAAGATAATGAAAAAATACTAATTAAAAAATATTATCCACAAGGTATAACAACGACGATAAAGAACGAAATTATTAACGGATAAACATTTAAAGCATGAAGGGGCGATAGGTTAAAGCTAGCTTATGGTCTTATTAAATAGCGAACCAAGTAGAAAATTTTAGGCATTGCCATAAAAAATAAATTTAGAATAGAATAGCAAAAAATTATTTTATGTAGTACATTAATAAACGAAAGGAAGAAAATATTATCCATAAATATGTCGGATATACATAGCAAATCATGTAGCTTTCCATTATTAGAACAAATTATATGTTCAAATGTGATAGAAGGACGAGTACTTATTCAGAGACTGCATATAGCTACGCAATTACAGAACAGTGTTGACAAGAATATTCAAGAGGTATATTAGAAAACCTGGATATTAATACAATACTAAATGTCCAAATTAATTTTATAGCCGATTAAATTAAATCCATGAGGTAGATTTCAATTGCAACAGCAGTTATAATCTTTCTTCAAACAATACCTTATGATATATTATCTTTTTAAAGAAAAAAATTATTGAATGAATGTGAGATAATAATAAATTCTTAATACTTACACGAATAATGAATATTTCGAAATCAGCTATATCCTTTGATCAAAATGGGTGTTCTATATTTTGAGATGAATATGGCTGGTTAAAGTGAAACGGAATTTCACTCTTTAGTCATTCACAATTATTTCTCAGTATGTTAATCAATTTTATTTTTTTGTTAAAAATGTTTTAGAATTTGTATTATTTCGACTTCCGGATCATAAATAATGCTTTGTCATTTCTCTTAATATAAAATTAAAAATTAGGCTGTACTTTAATGGATATATTTATCGTTTTCTCAAGTGTTAAGCATTAATTTATAGAATCATTTCATTAAATAGGCTTATTATATATAAATTTAAAAAAAATTACTTATTGTTGATACCTAAAATATTTACCATAAATGAATTTAGTTTAAAATTTTTTATGCTATCAATTATTTTTAGAAATTAAGCTTAATTACTTTAAATTTAACGTTTAAATGTAATTAATAAAATCTAGTTTGTGAGATTGATATAAATGTCAATCTCATTATATATATATATGCATAAGACTGCTTCTTCTTCGGGTTTCTTTTAATGAAGTTGGTGAATCCTAATCTAGTTTTCAATTTTACATCTATATATTGTTGGTGGTTTATTTCGTTTTGATTTATTTGTGCATTTACGTGGTCGTCTGTGTGTGTGTTATCATTTTCATTGTGTCCTGAGAGTGTTGTTTGTGATTTGGTATTCCTGTTTTGATAGATTAAGTTTGTTGGCTCTTACATGTACGTGTGCTTTTCTCAGGTATGTTGTCTTTCGAATTACCTCACTCTTGGGTTATATTTTGCCCCCATGGTAACAGAGCAAGCTGTGCGCTTATCAGTATGTACCGCTTATATCGCTGATAAATTTATGTCATTGTTGACAGTTGTAGAGGCCCTTTGGTCACTGCCATAAGGGGGTCTCTTGGATGCCAGGCCCGGAAAATCCATATATGCGGAATGATCATCTATCTTGGAACACTTAAGTTCCTCTGAACTATCTCTTAAGCTACAATCCTTAAGTCCACTAGCCAACTGCTCTGTATCCTCAGTATTTAATAAACCAGACATGATATTATTAAATTAATTGTAATTTATATATTATATTAATTAAGTAAGCTTACCCGGATACGCTGATATCCACAGGATACTGAACCGGAATGATTGAGACCTTAAAACAAATATTTACGTTAAATACCCAAAGCAAATTTGTGGTTCTTTTCGCTGATAATTAAAAAGATCAAATCGACAAGAAGATTATAATGTTTTATTCACAAAGAGTCGGAGATGGAACCACGCAGTGTCCCGCTTATGCAATTCAGCAACTCAGTTCAAAACTCTCTCATTTTCCTTCGACAAGACAAGTTCAAAACTTCGACAATATGAACAAAAGAACTTCCAAAAAAAATTACAATATTTTTCAAAAATTACAATATTGTTTTACGAAACCAGCGATAACATCAAATGTCCAAAAATAAAAATTGATTTATTTTTATATGAGAGGTTAATTGGTGTCCAATAATTAAATTAACCTCTACACAGTGGAAGTGATGCTGATTGTCCAGTTGTTTTTTCTACAGTTTGAAGTCAGTCCAATATATGTTTGGTGAGGCTGGTCTAATGCGTGTTTGGACTTGTTTGAATGCTAGTAAACTAATGTTTTGTTTGTGTGATTTCTAGCCAGTCGAGTTAAATATCGTGTTGTTAACACTTTTGATTGTTAATTAAACGGAAATCCATGATATATACAAATTAAAGATTGTAAAGTGTTGTTGAGTAATCTAGAGATAAACTGGACTTCATCCCATTTGTTATTAAATGTGGTTACTTGTCCTAACAAACAATTAAATCATATATATTAAATTTGGAGGATTTTGCATAAATATGACGAGATTGGCTGCATAATATATGTGCTGTCGATTACCTTTTCGAGTATAATAGGAATAAGAGGTTAATCTCAATATTAGATGGGCTATTTACATATATATATATATATATATATATATATATATATATATATATTAAAGATTGAATCCTGCTTATAGGTTGAATGTCCTGCGCAAACTAAGGTATCAGGAAATTGAAACGCTTTAGTACGTACGTCAATGTTTTGCGACTAGACAAATATGTGGTTACATCTTTAAACTTATTCTAAAAAAATAATTAAAATTCTTTATTTTAGTATCAAAAATTTCTTTTGTTGTAATGTTGAGCAATTCGGAAAGAGGATTTTTGCTTTGTCTCTCTCGCTTAAAACCATAAACGATATTCGTTTTTTTGATAAGCATTAAATCAATATAATTATGAAGAATGTCATTGTTTGAATTTTGGTGATGAATGAAGGGATGTTAAGTACAAGTTACTGAGTTTAATAGACTTGTATGTAATTGTTTGTAAAGTACATTTTTATTAGTTGTTATTAAAAAAAACAATCGTCCTACACTGCATGAATTTGACATTAAATGCGCCGAGTATAAAATAGGTGCTCGCAGGTAGACAGTCATTTATAGATATCAATTAATACTAACGGTATTGATTTTCTGTAGAATGCACTTATTTGTAATTTTGTTCATTCATAATTAACTTAAAGAATAAACAGTTGCAAGCAAATGCACATTAGAGGGGTAGATAGATGTCATAAATTTTTTCATTCTGACGGAAGTCTAAATGGAACAAATGGATTATCGACATATAGCTATATTATGACAATTTCTGCTATATCGCTAGTGCAGCATTTATCAAATTACTAAAATCTCTATATTGTACAATCTAATCCAACTTTTAAAATTTGTTTGAAAAAGAAGACTTAAATAAATTGTTTTATACATTGAATCGCGATAAATATTAAAATGGAATTTAAAAAAAATAGTACATTGTTATTTATACATTTTAGATTTATATTTTCGGTGTGACAGTTAAATGTTGTAGTGCTCACAATGTTTCCTTAATTGTAATCGTAAATTTTGTTAATAATGTGAGTTATCTAAAACAGTCGTTTTCATTTCTTTAAATTATTCAATTACTTACCTACAAATTTTACTTAGATACGTGAGTGCTTAAGGTGAGCTTGTCATAATACTTAGGTATTGAAACTGGAGATGCGAATTTTGCCTGCATTTGGGGAATAAATATTGTACAAATTTTGACAGAATTGTGTACCAGTTATGACGTTAATTTAAAAAGTGACCTTCCATCAACAAATGCGTTGCATTTTGCGTTGTTTGGAGGAAAAATATAATGGTGTGTGGGCAATAATAATTATATCAAAATACGTTAACTATTGCAACTATCTGAATCGCGGTTCGAGCAAAACTCCGCGCAGGTTAGAAGAGATAGAATATTACTTATATACTACGAATGACATTAAAACATCATGCTATTCAAAAACTATATTTCTTTTATCATCAATTATTTCCTGTGACGTCTTAATATTAAATTACAGAAGAACTGTTATTCATACAAGAACATTAATGGCCACGTAACTTTAGTACATTTAAGCAGTGTCTAAAGGTCTATTTAAATTAAATATCGTATATAAACGTTTAAAATCCGAGTTGTCTGAGGTTTAGATCTATATAAATGTAATTAAACAATAAATGATTGCGCGGGTGGTGGCGACAATTCTTTAAATCAAGTTTGCGTGCTTGAGGTAAGCACCAATCCCATTGTATTTAACCAGCCGTCGAACAACATAACTTAACTACCGCCAGTCGCAATGCACTGACGCGTGTCGTCCTTCCATGATCATCATCAGAGTGCGACTGCAAACTGGCTAGCGAGGATCACACCATATTGCATATATATGGAAATCAAATTTAGATATGCGCTCTCACCTCTAGTAGTCTTGCATACATTGTACGTGACAGGAAATGTCGGTTGCACAATTTCTATGCAGTTACGATCGTTAGCCTTTTTGTAGCTTTTGCCACACACATATATTGCTTGGGAACGTGGCGAGATGTTACCTCGTTTCAATTTCCACGGTGACCCACAGGCAGCTTACCCAAGACCGAAACTCAGACCCGCAGACTGAAAGGAGCGTCGTTATTGATTGTCATCGATCCTCTCTCGGGCATCGAATATTTTAATGATATTTGTACTGCAATATCGTTATTAACACCAAATTTCACAGAAACATGATGCAAAGATGTACAGCAAAGGCCGCTAAAGGCCAGTCAATGAAGACACATTCCTTGAATGTTCTCAGGGAATAATTATTACAAAGTTGTATATTAGCGTAAACTATCGTCATCGCGGACGTACCGAATTGCATTTAGGGCCCACGTTTACTGTCTAAGTATGGATTGATAATTTGTACATCGAAAGTCATCTTGTTGGCACCGATTACAAATTTAATAGTACAGACATTTGTCCGCAGTGACTATCACTTAGTTTTTTTCAGTAAAATAAATGAATCGTTCGACTACACAAACCCACGGGTCCTTGAAACCGTCAACAGTTTGCCAAAAATCATGAGCATTCGAATATAAGATTCAATCAATTTAACAAGATTGACTATGCGGCCCTACAGAGCAAATAAATGCCCAGCAGTCTTCGCTAGAGATCGAACCTTGGAATAGTAGAATTTACCGGCTGTTGCAGACATTTTTAGTCAGATTCTGTAATAAGGTATTATTCAAACACTTACTGGAGGAAAAGGTGTTCAGAAATTGTTATAAATCTCAATTTCGGTGAACTTTAGTATAAATTGATATGCATCAGGTTGGTATCATGTACCGACTCTGAAAACATAGTGCTAGTACCATGTACCTTTTCGGTACAATAATGATGGTATCGGTTACTAACACAATAGCCGTATTGTAAGTATCCTTTACAGACTCGGTATATATATTATATAGTATGAGTTAGCGTTGAAGTCACATTATCGTTGACATTATATGATGTTGGTCTCACATTCGTCTAGGAGATTGTACCGTCCTATTATTCCACATTCTTCAACCAAATATATAATGGTTAAAGGGCGTAATACCGGCTCCTACTGATGAGTCGCCAGTAAGAACGAAACGAATGTGCATGAGATTATACTTTCCGTTCATGCTGTCTTTGGTTCATCCTTCTGGTCACAAATGAACTAATTTTTTACTAGGTTAGCAACACCTAATACATACTTGCATATATATTAGCTCTTCGCAACAAACAGTATTTAACTTAACAGAGATACAATTCTTTTTCGATATCCGATGTACAAAGCGAAAGTTATCATTGGTTTTGCTCCTCAACATAAAGGCTTTACGGTGCATTACCTTAAATCTGCATAACATCATATACCGGTAGATGAAGAGAGCATCACGAAGGCATGTGTTATTACCCCTTTTGAACTGTTTTTAAATATTTGAAGGCCTTCTGGTCACAGACCTTTTGAACGTTAGTTAATTAGGTACTAAGGAATCTTTTGCGTACCCATTATTTTGTTTATTATGTAGCCATAACCTGAAGATTTGGATCAACAAATAGCCGCCATAAAAGATAATTTATCTTTTATTAATCAGAGTGCATAGGCACAGCAATCACTGAAATTTCTAGAGGTAAATAATGTTTAAAACAGTAAATGATTGCGCGGGTGGTGGTAACAATTCTTTAAATCAAGTTTGCGAGCTTGAAGTAAACACCAATCCCATTGTATTTAACCAGTCGTCGAACAACATAACAAAACTACCGCCAGCCACAACGCACTGACGCGTTTCGACCTTCCATGATCATCATCAGAGTACGACGGCAAACTGACTATCGAGGATCAAACCGCATTGAATATATATGGAAATCAAATTTAGATATGCGGCTCTCACCTCTAGCAGTCTCGCATACATTGAACTTGACTGGAAATGTCGGCTGCACAATTTCTATGCAGTCACGAACATTAACTGTTTGCAGCTTTCGCCACATATACACATGTAAGCAATACAATAAAACAATAATTGATTGCGCGGGTGGTGGTATCAATTCTTTAAATCAAGTTTGCGAGCTTCAAGTAAACACCAATCCCATTGTTTTTAACCAGTCGTCGAACAACATAATAAAACTACCGTCAGCCGCAACGCACTGACGCGTTTCGACCTTCCATGATCATCATCAGAGTACGACGGCAAACTGACTATCGAGGATCAAACCGCATTGAAAATATATGGAAATCAAATTTAGATATGCGGCTCTCACCTCTAGCAGTCTCGCATACGTTGAACTTGACTGGAAATGTCGGCTGCACAATTTCTATGCAGTCACGAACATTAACTGTTTGCAGCTTTCGCCAGATATACATATATAAACAATACAATAAAAAAATAATTGTTTGCGCGGGTGGTGGTAACAATTCTTTAAATCAAGTTTGCGAACTTGAAGTAAACACCAATCCCATTGTATTTAACCAGTCGTCGAACAACATAACAAAACTATCACCAGCCGCAACGCACTGACGCGCTTCGATCTTCCATGATCATCATCAGAGTACGAAGGCAAACTGACTATCGAGGATCAAACCGCATTGAATATATATGGAAATCAAATTTAGATATGCGGCTCTCACCTCTAGCAGTCTTGCATATATTGAACTTGACTAGAAATGTCGGCTGCACAATTTCTATGCAGTCACGAACATTAACTGTTTGCAGCTTTCGCCACATGTACACATGTAAGCAATAGAATAAAACAATAATTGATTGCGCGGGTGGTGGTATCAATTCTTTAAATCAAGTTTGCGAGCTTCAAGTAAACACCAATTTCATTGTTTTTAACCAGTCGTCGAACAACATAACAAAACTACCGTCAGCCGCAACGCACTGACGCGTTTCGACCTTCCATGATCATCATCAGAGTACGACGACAAACTGACTAGCGAGGGTCAAACCGCATTGAAAAATATGTAAAATCCAAATTTAGATAGGCGGCTCTCACCTCTAGCAGTCACGCATACATTGAACTTGACTTGGAAATGTCGGCTACACAATTTCTATGCAGTCACGAACATTAACTGTTTGCAGCTTCATACATATACACATATAAACAATAAAGCAATAATTGATTGCGCGTGTGGTGGTAACAATTCTTTAAATCAAGTTTGCGAGCTTGAAGTAAACACCAATCCATTTTTTTAACCAGTCGTCGAACAACATAACAAAACTACCGTCAGCCGCAACGCACTGACGCGTTTCGACCTTCCATGATCATCATGTGGCGAAAGTTGCAAACAGTTAATGTTCGTGACTGCATAGAAATTGTGCAGCCGACATTTCCAGTCAAGTTCAATGTATGCCAGACTGCTACAAGTAAGAGCCCATATCTAAATTTGATTTCATATATTTTCAATGCGGTTTGACCCTCGCTAGTCAGTTTGTCGTCATTACTCTGTTGATGATCATAGAAGGTCCGAAACGCGTCGGTGGCGTTGCGGCTGACGGTAGTTTTGTTATGTTGTTCGACGACTGGTTAAATACAATGGGATTGGTGTTTACTTCAAGCTCGCAAACTTGATTTAAAGAATTGTTACCACCACCCGCGCAATCAATTATTGTTTTATTGTATTGCTTATATGTGTATATGTGGCGAAAGCTGCAAACAGTTAATGTTCGTGACTGCATAGAAATTGTGCAGCCGACATTTCCAGTCAAGTTCAATGTATGCGAGACTGCTAGAGGTGAGAGCCGCATATCTAAATTTGATTTCCATATATATTCAATGCGGTTTGATCCTCGATAGTCAGTTTGCCGTCGTACTCTGATGATGATCATGGAAGGTCGAAACGCGTCAGTGCGTTGCGGCTGACGGTAGTTTTGTTATGTTGTTCGACGACTGGTTAAAAACAATGGGATTGGTGTTTACTTCAAGCTCGCAAACTTGATTTAAAGAATTGTTACCACCACCCGCGCAATCAATTATTGTTTTATTGTATTGCTTATATGTGTATATGTGGCGAAAGCTGCAAACAGTTAATGTTCGTGACTGCATAGAAATTGTGCAGCCGACATTTCCAGTCAAGTTCAATGTATGCGAGACTGCTAGAGGTGAGAGCCGCCTATCTAAATTTGATTTCCATATATATTCAATGCGGTTTGATCCTCGCTAGTCAGTTTGCCGTCGTACTCTGATGATGATCATGGAAGGTCGAAACGCGTCAGTGCGTTGCGGCTGACGGTAGTTTTGTTATGTTGTTCGACGACTGGTTAAGAACAATGGGATTGGTGTAAATACTGCTTGTTACGGAGAACTAATATATATGCAAGTATGTGTTAGGTGTTGCAAACCTAGTACCAAATTAGTTCAGTTGTGACCAGAAGGATAAACCAAAGGCAGCATGAACGGAAAGTATAATCTCATGCACAATAGCTTCGTGCTTACTGGCGTCTCATCAGTAGAGGCCGGTATTACGCCCTTTAACCACTATATATTTGGGTGAGAAATGTGGGATAATAGGAAGATACAATCTCCTACGACAATGCAACTTCACGCTAACTCACTCTATATAATATATATACCGAGTCTGTAAAGGATACTAACAGTATGGCTATTGTGTTAGTATCCGATACCAACATTATAGTACTGAAAATGTACATGGAACTAACACTATGGTTGCTCAGTAGGAACATGGTACTAACATGATGGATATCAATATATGCTATAGTTCACCGAAATTGAGAATTACAACTATTTCCCCTGAACCTGTTACTCCAGTAAATCCATACACTCTGGCCTTGATCGTTATCAGTTATTAATTTTCGCGGTAATCATGACGTCATTCAATTCAATATATAGCAGTTATTTACTGTTTGTTGCAGAGACCTAATTTATATGCCAATATGTATTAGGTGTTGTGACCCTAGTAACAAATTAATTAAGTTGTGACCAGAAGGATAAACCAAAGACAGCATGCAAGGAAAGTATAATCTCTTGCACATTCCACTGATATATCTACTACTGATGAGTCACCAGTAAGCAGGAAACGAATGTGCATGAAATTTCTAGGGCGTTAGAAATACCTTAGGAAAAAGATTTTGTGGCTATCAGAAAATTTTCCACAAGGACAACTATTAACGAAGTGCGTCGTCTTTTTGTTTTGTGTAATTAATGTTGGTCCTCCATTTCCATGATTGCGCAACGACAGGCAAGGTTGGCGAGATACCTCGAAGGGCTGAAAACGCCTACGTCCAACACGGATCCACGATTGGACGCATCCGATTAGCTAATGTTTGAACGTACTAAAGATTTTCTTGTGCAATACAACACATTTTATTCTGTTCCACCGAAAGTACCGTTAATATTGTCCATTAGAGCATCTCATGTAACACTAGGTGCAACAACATGATGGGAACCGAGGGTGAACTGCATCTAAATGTATTGAAATTAAGAACATATAATTCCGTAATAGATAACTATGTGGCAATATAAGGAAAATTCTTAAATCTGAACGACTCCGGCCTCTACGTTAAACGATATTTTCTGTGTCATCCCTTAGAATTTTAAATCAACAATGCGTTACTAATGTAAGCTTTAAATAAATATTATAAAAATTATCCTCTAAGTTTAATTCGGTAGATTGTCCTCCTAAGTGAGCTTGAAATTGTCATTAGTTAGGTAAAAGGAAAAGAGATGTCGTGGCTGTTTGATTAGTTTGTGCTGTAATAAATTCAATTACAAATCAGAATGCTAAATTGTCGCTAGAATGTATCAGAGAACTCACATAATGGCAACAGATGTATTCAGATCGATTTACTACTTTAAGCTAGACGATGCGGAAGTCATCGCGTATATTATTTAAGAGTGTTTGATCGTAAATTTCTGCTTCCACCTGACTGTTCCGTGCGATATTTGATGAATACCATAATCTATGCTATTCTGGTATTGATGATACACGAATATTGCTACAAGAACGTATCTTTTGGCCGATGATTCAATGCGATATTAAAGCTCGTGGCAGAAAACTATCGTCAAACTCATTCACAATTTTGCCGTTTCGATCTGCCTAACGCTCGATTAGGATTTAGCCATGTAGATATTACTGCTCTCCGTGAAGCACATGGCTTCGGTATTTGCATGAACATAACTGATCGATATGCAAGATGGCTTCAGTTAATACCACAAGATGTGAAGATTAGTACTTACACGTTTTTGATGCTCTGGATGGAAAGATTATCGTTACCAGATTTCGTAGTTCATGGAATGTATCCTTTAAATAAATGTATTATTGATTTTAAGTAGCATTCGAATGGATTTTTGAACAAACAGTCGACTGAACTGCGCATAAAACCTGGTTTAAGGTCATTTAATTGATCGGTTGCCATAACTGTGAACGATTGATAATGAAAAAATGCTTGCATAGAGAAAACAAAATTTGAAATCACTAAGATATATTAACAGAGGTGCAGACACCAAATCACTACGCTTTGATAAAGGCACGGCGTTGTTATAATAGAAACATCAGATTGCATTCGAGAAACGGAGATCATTTTGATTAAATATAAAAAATTCACGCCTCATCAGATTCAATAAACAAAGTTCAGCTGGAGATTACAAATTAAATTAACTCCCAAACAGATTCTGGTTTAATTAATAAGAACGTTGCTCAGAAGCCCAGAGAAGTTGTATTTATCTACACGAACAATGTACGGGCTAGCAACAAAACTTTAAAATGGTCGCCTATGGTACCGATATTATCAATCCTCGATTCTCTGTTCCACGCATTGACTGAATGACCCTTCCGCATACTGGAACTATTGTGCACACTGCTAGTTAATTACTGAACTGTCAATTCTCTTAAGTAAGTTCACAGAATTCAAGATAACAATGTCAACAATTAGATTTTGAGGTCTTATGATGAGACGTTTCTATTTATAAATTTTACAATAAACTATTGACTTCATAGTTCAAAAATTATACAAAAATATATTACCTACTCGGTCCCAGATCATGTAATACGTAAACTTATCTTGTTTTGCACGACACCGTACACTTCAGTTTCAATAAATGTATCCGAAAACAGGTTGATGGGGCGGCTATGGAAATTACTCTACCTCCATTTTTAGCGATTATTTTCCTGTGGCATTTTACGAACATGTCACTAGAGAGAGAGTCATACGTTAATTTAAACAATATGTAAATTATGCTGAAGTTATTTTATTTTTTTAACAGACAAGTAGCATTCACGAACACGGATTCAAATTTTCAATAAATCTCAAGACAACATTAACTTCGACGGCGAATGTGTTCTGTTATTAAATGTGCCATAAAAGAAAGAGTTTTCGAGGAAATTAAAAACTGGTAAATTTATCATTAACCAGCCTTGCCTGCACAGTATTTGTATCGTAACAAGTTAGTGTAATTTAAATATAATTTATCAGCAGCTGGCAGTTTTTTTTCCAGAATCGACCGAGTGGTTGGTCCATTTTCAATAGAAGATTAATATATTGAAGTAAAAATCTACCTGATTGAGTCAATTGGTAAAATGGGAAACAGAATGAAAAGAGGTTTATAGAGACACAAGAGAAATAAATTTACTTAAACTTCGCATTGTAGTTGGATACTCTTCCCAAAAAAAGTAGTAGAAGTTTGAAGTGGAAATAACACGTAAATTTAATTCCGCTAACCTTCATGTGTCATTTAAATTAACAAATTTCACGTTACCAGTAATTAATGAGTAGACGCCAGTAATGTTGACCTAAAAAACTATGTACATTTGTGAATTGTCAATCAGCTTACGTTGGCCGATTGAGAAGACAGTTAATTAAAAGAGCAATTTCACTTTAACACCTATGTTAAATCAAATGGTGTATACTCGCAGCCCATCATTAAATTCTCGCACGGATGTCTTTTGGATGGGGCGATTAACATAATTAACAGATGCAACAATATAACGGAGTAGGCGTTTTATAATTTTTGTGGAAAAACAAATTTCAACTTTATTTATGTTAGATCGAAAAGAAAATTCGGACCTTCGAATTTGAACTGTAGATGATTAATTAAAAAAAACGTTTCGATATTTCCCTACTTTACATACTTTTCACGTATTTTTTTCATGTTTGTTTTTTTTGTGAAAAACATGAATTTGTTGATTTTTGGATTCATGTGAAGGAAAATAAAATGAACCATCTATTGTATTAAATGATACTGTGAATAAATTTTTATTGAACATTTTGAAACTAGACAGAAAGTCTGGACAAAATGTTTGTGTGTAATACTAGTTATATTGTGTAACGAAAAGGGGCAGTGATACAGACCTAAAAACTTACAAACGCGATTATAATAAAGGCGTACTGATTTAAATCAGAAGGTGAACAAAAATAGGAACTCAAAAATCTGCCTCAAATTTTAGTGGTGAATTTGAGCTCATCAATTTGAAATAAAGAATCAATGGACACAGTGCGCCAGCAATATATTTTAAGTAAATAAAATCGAAATACGGAATATTCTCAAGAATTAATTTGCAATAGCTTGATGTTAATAGGCAAAATTTTAAAACGAACTTCAATGTTTAAACGCGCGAAACATAAACTGTCCATAAAATCTATTACGAACAATTGATTTTTTTGTGTATAAGGAGACATATCTGCGCAAATTTCTTATTATAAACTAATAAAAATCTTCAGGTAATAAGAAACACTAAACGTTCTTTTTCTGGTTGAAGCCAAAAATTGCGGTGTGTTACAAATGCCTACTCCACGGTACGTCAACCCAAATATACTCTATTAGAAAAACAGTTTATTAACTTAAAAATTTCTGGTATTTAATAATAGAATAGTCCAAGTAATGTAACAAATATGTTCTCTAAAAAACAATATTTAATTTTAAGTGTAAAGTTTTGCCGTTAAAACAAAAGTATTTTGACTCAATATGTTGTAATAATTGTTCAGTTTCCATAGATTTTTGACAAACTGTTTTCTTAATTCAAGGCATAACCTAACAGATGTGTCAAAAAATTTAGCAACTTATGTGAAAATATAAATTTAAAAAAATTACTCACTCATTCGTCTGTTCTTTATGCTAGCTGCAAGCGTAGTTTGGATTAATGGAAAAATTTACACTATTTTGAAACATCAAAACAGACACTTTTATCTAATTGTCTAAACCCCCAATATCCACGTCAATAGATAAACCTCGCTGTGCATGGCGAAGATTACAGATAAAAACGCCGCATATTTTACTTTCAGAAACTACTTCATATTATTTTTCGTGTTTAATTTCGTTTTCTTCTAGAGGTTTTGTGAATTATGTCTTTGAATGTGATTCTTTTTTATATTAGTCACCAATTTTGATGTGGCGTTTACAGTGATTAATTATTTAATCGTAAACCTGTCGGACACTAGGATTTTGACACGAAGATATGATCTTATCAACAAAATGTACATTTTCCTTTGGATTATATATATATATATATATATATATATATATATATATATATATATATCTGTAGGTATATGGAAGTGCATATTTATCCAGGTCTTTATTCGTTTTATTAACACTCATGATTTAATAATTTTCAGGCCATCATATTTAATGTATATAAATAGAGGAATATTATGATATAAAATACTTTTAACCCAAAAGTTACAATTTTGTTTACTACTTTTATAAAAAGTGTTTACAATTTATTTGGCATCACTATTGATAAGACTGAAACATTTAACATTATTAATTGCTGTACAAATACCAATCAGTGACAAATAAATTTTAGGCGATGTATTTGCGAATGTTAGAAAATTATTCCTAAACTTGGATACGAATGAGAATCTTTTAATTGATCAATTCAATTGATACATGTACAAAAACATTTAGCCGTTATTGCGCTATTCAATTTGGCGTTCTGTTCGCCATTACGATTTGTATAAATTACAATAGTTTGTATTAAACTGCTGTATTTATAACACAGGTTTCTCAATTGTTTACGAAAACGAGATACATGTGTAGTATAAAAAATGTTTTCTAGTCGTTTTAGCCAATATTCCTGTGCTTATCATCAAAATTGTTTGAAAATATTTTATATAGTTTTACCATTAATTCTTTTAAATTTCATTTGTTAAATAAATAAGAAGTAAACGTGCTATTTAAATTAAATTTAAATTCAACCTACAAAACGAAGTTCATCTGGTTGAAATGATGATATGGATGGATGATTGGAAATATAGTAATACAATTTTTCCCTCCTGAATCTATATCGATTAAACAATTTGTTATTTCCTAATCCATTGCTACTACATTTGAGGCGGAAATTAAAATAATTTATAGCCGAGTGCACGAAATTTTAAATTCTCAATTAAGAGGTTAAGCATGTACTGAATAAAACAGTTGTGTTAACTATAGAGTTGTCATTAAATGCGGCCACTATTTATTGTTAATTTTATTACAATTTACGCTAAATCTAAACACTGAATCGATGGATATATTAGATTTAAGGAAGTTTTGCTTTCCGAATGGACATCGCTTGTTTAATAAAAGTAGGCGAATACTGTTTCAATGACATTTATTTAAAATATATATATATATATATATATATATATATATTTGTTTTAGTAAAACATTGTGCCATATAAATTTGGTCACAAATACAACGGAAGTAGTACAGTAAAAGAATTGTGCAGATATGTGGACAAATTTATGTCCAAATTTTTATCAGCACAAGTAGTGCCCACAGGTTATAATTTTACGAATTAACATTTGATTGAGTTCGTGAGTACTAGTAGTATTATGTATATCTTGCTGCTGTGGTAGCATGGGTGGTTTATCGTTAATTAGTTCTTGAACAGCACGTGTGCGAGAATGTGGATTACATTGAACTTGCGTGTTTTATTTTATGTATATATATTATCTAATGTATATTTTCATTCATGTTATCGTTTATACCTTAAACCGTGCTTACTCTAAATGTGACGATCGCACTGGGGAATCATTCAAGAAATATCTGATAAAAATATGTGATGATACAGTCACCACGCTTATGAATCAGTACAAAATGAAGAAGATGCAGATTATTAGGTAAAAGAACCAGACCACAGGTGCATAAATATGTTATTTTGAGCATTTTGCAGTGTTTAATTGGAGGCCTAATGATGGAACGGGAAATACCGTTGCGAAACATTGCCAGTCACCAACGATTAGATCGTAGCCCATCGTCAGTGGATTTTATGAATGATTTTGAAGCCTTCACGAAGACCAACCTAATGCGTACTTGGTATCGAGGATCAATCGCTTCTCCGTGAAACTGATGGTGAAAATCAACTACTCAATAAAAAAAACCGCGGATATTCTAAATTTAACGATCGCACTGCTTACTTATTTAAGAAATATATGAAAGATAACCACCATGAGTCAGGCGTAGTGACGCGTTTCGTGCTTCGATGGCCACCATCAGTACATTCAACGGACGTAATTACGGCTCCTCGTCAGTGTTAATCCCAACCACGAAATACCTTTGAAATTATATTTAACCTCTTTTTTGCAGAGTCCGAAAAGGCGATTTTGGTTTATTAGTTTTTGACTGGCAACCGTGTGATGGTTTGGGCTCGAATCGAGTTGACTAATTATATCTTGATTGTGAATTTTCAATGACAAAAATCTGACCAATCATTCAGCTAAAATTTGTGAATAAACTTTAATATAGCTATAAAATTAACGAATATTGGTTACGTTGGCGGTGATAACTACATAAATCAATGTTTCGTTCTTGATTTAAACCCGTCCCATTATATGCATATATTTTTAGTATAAGCTAGGCTTAGTATTATGTAGAAAAGCAGCATTCGAAGAGCTCCCAGTATGAACAAAATCGGTCTACTGAATGAACTAAATTGACTAAACTGTCAAAATTTGTGCTTTAGTAATCTGCGTCGCCAATGAAGGCACACGTAAAAACAACTTCGAAACAATTTGCAAAAATTAATCATATGCAGAACAATTTTCATACATACTGAAACCGAATTCTCTGTTTATCTAAGGAAATATATCTAGATATCCTGCATTTAAAATAACCTAAAATAAAATACTCTAAAAAGTAGATGACAAACCTAACACTACCTAGTGGAACAATAAATTAAAATTACCTGAACTGTGCTGGGAAAACACATTTTATGCCCCAGTTAATTTACTTTGACTTTCATTCATCAGTTCACAGTAGACCGCATTTTCTTTGAATCGAGTTAATAAATAAAGTTAGATATTTAATTTAGTCATATCAATTATAGTTCTGATTGGTCAGTCTCATAATTAAAAACTGACGTTTCACTAGATAGGTACACCCAAAGTGTGTACCTCTGCCAATAACTCTTGTTTTCGAAAAAATAAATTAAATTAAGTTGACTAAAATTTAATTTCCCCTTTACAGCCATTAAATTATTTGTTTTATATTAACCATGAGAAATCAAATCAAGCACGTACAAGCATTGAGCTTGAACTGGATGTGACGCACGCAATTTGATTGGTTTCTGTTTTTCACACTCTCTCTATGTTTACATATTTCTATCTTGTTTTGCTTCCAATTTATATATAAAGATATGTTTATTAGTAGATATTTGAGAAGAAGAAATATTTCTTATATCTGATAAAATTTCTTTTTGTTTTTGCACACAAGAAGGGTACAATGAAGAAATCAAATAATTAAAATACCCTCTTAATAACCTCATACCGAGACATGTGACAAAATGTGACTCAAACTACTCGAGAAATATTTAGGATTGACTTGTAAAATAATAACTGAATTCATTTTATTAGATAAGCGTTTATCAGGTTTGATCATGTCTGCGCGTATATTAAGTTAAAAATAATAAATAATCATGTCTATCCATCAAAGTGGAATATCGGTCTATAAACGATAATTTAGACTTGGCACAAATCAGACTAATTGTTCTTTACTTAACAATTGAAATGATGTATTGTCAACATGATCTCATTAGTTAGGAGGGGGGAGGGGAGCTAGGTAATGGTAAAGCAGGAAAATTATGAAAATAGATTACCAAAATGATCAGTATAAGTGGAATAAAAATAAAAAACCTTTAATCAGTGTTCAAATTATTAAGAGACAAAATTAAAAGACGCAATGACAGAACAGTTAAAGGATTAAATGATGATTGATTGGCCAGTACCAACATAGGGGACTAATTAAAATACAATCCAGAAGTTGTTATACTTGAAGCCGACGCGTATAAAAAATCCATGAACGATATTATAAATGATCAATCTAAATTCAAACAAGACATCAAGCAGAAAGATGATTCAACAAATATCGAATCAAGAATTGACGCAATTCTGAAAAAGATGGAAAAACACGTTTTATCGTCGATGGCTGATTCCGATATTAGAAGACATCCGAAAGCCAAAACCCGTCGGAACATACAGCACAAGATTTTACAGCTAACCGGAAACTCATAAAGCCCTGAGAGCCTCAGGAGCTCACTCGATGCGGCTTATTATGGCAATGATCAACGCCCCACAACATAAACCAGCTAAGTTTCTCTGCAAAATATGTCATAAACGCAAACACTATCAAGGACTCCTTTGAGATAGCAGATGAACTGAAGAGGAAGAACATTCTACAAAATAAAATGGTCTCACTTGACGTCTCATCCTAATATACAAACATACCACTGGATAAGGGAACGGATATCTTCTGTGACTTTATTAAAAATGAGTTTTATGATTTTCCTATAGACACCAATGACATGAAAGACCTCATATTAGCATGCACAAAAAACGTGAAATTTACATTTGAAGGGATATACTAACGCCAGATCAACGGTGTAGCTATAGGAAGTTGCATCGCACCCCTCCTGGCAGATGTATAAATGTATTATCTTGAAAAAAATGTATTATCTTGAAACAAAAAATGTATAATTGACCAGTGTGCACTCTACAAAAGTTATGTAAATGAAATATTGTTGTTCATCTCAGAAGCAGCAGACCCTTCCGAATGGAGCCGATCCAGATATCAAATTCACTCTCGAGGTAGAGAAAGACAATAGTTTTCCCTTCCTTTACATTAAACACACTCGAGAAGCGAAATGGGATTTGACACTGACCATATATGTTGAAAATCCACTTTCATCGGGCAATACATTCACTACAACAGCAATGTGCCAATATCCCACAAAAAGAAACTTAGTAAACAAGCTATCAAACAGAATCAGGAAGATCTGCTCTGAACACACGATCGAAGAGGAACTGGGCTACCTCAGGAAAATTTGGCTAATGAACAACTGCCCAGAGCGATTCATTGATGTCAATATCAGACCACGGCAGTTTTGCACTAGAGAGGATACCGTCAAGCAGGTTCTCCTAAACTTACCATTTAGAGGTGACGTACCAACTTCAATAATTGCACGGTGGCTGAATAGAATAACTAAGGAGAATTTTCCCAATGTTAAAGGTAATATCAAATTTAATACTCAGAGAATCATTAAGTTGGGTGCCAAAGAAAAAATGCTAATTCTCTCCAAATCTTTCATAGTCTACAAATTCTCATTTACGTGCGGTAGCACATATATCGGACGTACGAAGAAGCAAGTATGTATTAGGTGTTGCGAACCTAGTAACAAATTAGTTCAGTTATGACCAGAAGGATAAACCAAAGTCAGCATGAACGGAAAGTATAATCTCATGCACATTCGTTTCGTGCTTACTGGCGACTCATCAGTAGGAGCCGGTATTACGCCCTTCACCCACTATATATTTTGGTCAAGAATGTGGGATAATAGGACGGTACAAACTCCAGGACGAATGTGTAAACCTGCAATAGTGAAGCTAACATCGTATAGTCTACGACAATGCGACTTCAACGCTAACTCACACTATATAATAAATATACCGAGTCTGTAAAGGATACTAACACTATGGCTATTGTGTTAGTAACCGATACCAACGAATGTGCATGAGATTATACTTTCGGTTCATGCTGTCTTTGGTTTATCCTTCTGGTCACAACTGAACTAATTTGTCACTAGGTTCGCAACACCTAATACATACTTGCATATATATTAGTTCTCCGCAACAAACAGAATTTAACTGTTATATATTGAATTGAATGATGTCATGCTTACCGCGAAATGTGATAACTGACATCGATCAAGGCCAGAGTGTATGGATTTACTGGAGTAACAGGTGTTCAGAAATTGTTGTAATTCTCAATTTCGGTGAACTATAGCATAAATTGGTATCTATCATATTGGTACCATGTTCCGACTCGGAAACCATAGTGTTAGTACCATGTACTTTTTTCGGTACAATAATGTTGGTATCGGTTACTAACACAATAGCCATAGTGTAAGTATCCTTTACAGACTCGGTATATATATTATATAGTGTGATTTAGCGTTGAAGTCGCGTTGTCGTAGACTGTACTATGTTAGCTTCACTATTGCAGGTTTACACATTCGTCTAGGAGATTGTACCGTCCTATCATCCCACATTCTTGACCAAAATATATAGTGGTTGAAGGGCGTAATAGCGGCTCCTACTGATGAGTCGCCAGTAAGCACGAAACGAATGTGCACGAGATTATACTTTTCGTTTATGCAGACTTTGGTTTATCCTTCTGTTCATAACTGAACTAATTTGTTACTAGGTACGCAACACCTAATACATACTTGCGTATAAATTAATTCTCGCCAACAAACAGTATATAACTGCTGTACGAATAAGCAGTTGATAAACAGAATCCAGCAACATTTACCACAGAAATTGATTAACAAAAGATTGGCACCGTCAGGAATATCAGGTATTTCCGATCATATAATGGAAACGGGGCATCCAGTCAATTCGATCAATTTCTCAATTCTACATAAAGCAAAATCAGAAAAATTCTTATTTATCTATGGAGCCCTTTATAAAAAGCAAGCACCAGACCTAAATATTCAAAAGTTTCATCAAAATGATAATCTAATCGACTGGCCAGGAATAACAAAATTCAACAACAATGTACTGGTATCCAGGCAAGACCGTAAAGTCCCTTTATTAGAATCAACAAACATTCAATCAGATTGGCAACAAACTGAAGAGGAAATATCTGATGCACATAAGGTGACAGAAATTTCCCAACAATATGAGCATTCAACACTGCAATCCACACTTGCGCTGTTACCAAGTGAAGAACAAAAATTTGCGCAAAAAGGTGAAATGAAAGAATACACTCGGAAATAATAGCACTCGTACACGTAACAGCGAACAAATCTAACAGATGGTTAATTCTCACGCCATCAGTACAATAATGACCACATCTCAGAGATCACTTTGCAATACAGTGAGAATGACTTTTACATACAAACAGGCACACACACAAACACAACTGCATACACACTTACCGATTAGCCAAAACAAGAAATAGAAAACCAAGTCATATTTATTGCTACCCCCATATTCAAATGAAAAACGAAGAATGCACAGAAATGAACAATTGTAGAGCAAAGTTTGATATTCTCGATATAAATGTCCATTATCTACTTTGTTAATAATGTGTTTATTTTTTCCTAATTATATATATATATATATATATATATATATATATATATATATATATATATATATATATATATATATATATGAGTGTGTGTGTGTGTGTGTAACTTGCCCGTCTTGTGTTCAAACTTCCAATAAACGCTTTATTATATGTCTGGGTATTAACATAAAGATTTATATATCATTCTATTAATTTATACGTATAACTTAGCTAAATCAGTTGCTTAGAACATTTGAATTTTGAATCATTAGACATTATATTGACATATAAGTTTATCATGAAATCAATCAATTTAATAATGTATATGAAAATGACTCATCATAACCTTAGTATCAAAATTTGCCGAATTCGTATAAAATCCAAAATCTTTGAAAAGACAAAAGATCAATAGGTGGAAAAAGTTGAATTTGCAGTTAATGAAATGATTGTGATCAATTCATTTATAGATAAATGTTAACTATCAAGTATAATTAAAGTAATAATAAGAAAGTAGTTCACGTGTTAAATACTTTAACATTAATAACATCATCGACACGATATTTCGGTGTCACTTTAAATTAGAAAAATGTTTATGCATCATAATAGCCTGAGTAAGATTTATGCTATGAATTTTTCATTCTGAAGCCAGTTTCTATTACCGTTTTGTTTTAAATGGCAAAAATTTCTTTTATGTGTTTGCGTTGAATATCTATATCAGAATGTTCCTCAACAGCTTTTTCGTGCTTTCTCCGAAGCTCAAGTTGAAATCGCTTAACAGCGCATTACATTTTAAATAAAATTAGAGTAAAAAATTTTACCTTAAATATTTTTTAAAATTTTTGCGGCTTCATTTTCATTGGACATTTGTGGTTTGAAATTTTATTAGTTAATTTTCAATATTGCTCAAAAAATTATCTTCAACGAAGGCAAACTATTTTTTTACTTCCTCTTATTTATTGTAAAAATTATTACTGCTAATGATTGATTAATGAATTAATTATTACAATTTATTCATTAACATGTTTATTCCGTGGGTTTAAAAAACTCGTTCATTATACCATTATTGCTTACATTGTGTGTAATTTTGCGCGCAGCTAGGTTTGTATATTAGTAATGTAAATTGTGAAAATAAAAATATTTTAAAACCGGTTAATAAAAATACAGTCATAATATGTCCATTTATCTTTCACAAGAAGTCATCTGGCTATTTAAATGGTAAATTTAGAAAAGTAAACCAGATTACGTTTGTTTAAATGTAATAGTTTATATATAAAATAAGAGTAACTTGAAACTCATATTCAGAAACCCCACAAAACACAGGCAGGAACAAAACAGCATTTTATTCTTATTAAACAATTTTATTTATTTAACTTTATATAAAATTAATAACACATTTCCATTTACTTTGTGCTTCGTCTAAATATACTACTACAAATTGATGCTGTGCTTAATAACACTATAGGTTAGAGACGATATTTGTGAGATAATTTATATGAAACAACAGAATCTTATTTTTTAGGTTTGGATAAGACAGTTACTTGATTTCCTATGTTCATGTTGTTTTTTGGAACAGTTTAGTTAAATTTTATCTTTGGATAATCTGATATCGGTTTAAAATATAGATTTTATATTGCATATAAAAAGGTAATTAGATGGAAAAATGATTTCGCAAAATAGGAATTAAGTTCAATCTTTTTGAAGAATTTGCTAAACAGCAAATAAACCCTTCTAAATGCCTCTAAGGTAAACCTGGTCGGTATTTTACGCTGTCATAATGAAGTGTTTGTCAAATAACTCTCATCTATGGAAAAACAAGTGTTTACATAGTGTTGGCGAGTCTATGAATTTTATAATGGCCAATATTTGTATGATGTATGATTTTCTTCTCTGTCTATATTTATTTCATTCATTGACGTCAATTAAAACACTAGGTGATATTCGATACATTATATATCGTATACGTCCAAATTAGAAATGCGTTTGTGTCATATGTTAGGCTTATTAGATTACTGCCGGAGGCACTTTGTTGTTTGCTTGCTAGATAGCTATCATATTTTGCACGGTATTATGTAAAACTTTGCAATTCGAATATTAATTTATTGACAAATTTTGGTTGCAATATATAGAGATTATTTGTTTTTAGTGTTATTCTTCTCATGCCCTTTTAAAAAAACCTATATCAAATAAATAGTTTTAATGTAATTGCATTCTTTTTCTTCGCATTTTAAATATTCATCCTATTGTTTGTTATTTTTCGTGTTGTCAAGACAGTTACTTTTATTTTCAACAAGTATTAGATAATGAGTATCCACACACAAAATGTTTCTTCCTGATATCTGATCAAACTAGTTCAATGTAAAATTTTCGTAGCATCACTATATTATGTAAAACTCCGGTGTCAAAAATTATGTTACGATGTAAGGAGTACAAGTATAATAGTGAGTTTTCTTCGACATCATAGAACGGAATAATTCCTCGATAACCAAACACTGCTGCAAAAAACAGCTAATTCCTTAGAAGCTAATATAAAACGTCTTCATCAAATTGGACTAGAATTTGAATTTATATGCCAGAAATTCCGTTCGTTTATCTGCTATAATCTGGCTCAATGTTTTTATACTTTATATAAAATCAAAACATGTGTCCTTATTTGACGTAAATTACACAACAAATGTCTGTTACACATACTAATGCGTTTTCAATTTTTTACAGTGGATCTCAACCCTACTGTTCTAGCATACATTTTACTTGAATGAAATTGTTTTATTGTCGATTTTGATACATTTATACATTACTTGATGAGAAACAGTTTGGTGTGCTATTTTAATTAATAAAACCAACTTTGCGAAATTGCAAGAAATCCTACATTTTCCAATCAGTCAGACGATATAGCAAAACCTGTTTTATTTAAAGAATGGATGTGTAGATAATTTAAAAATTTATTCGGTTTTGATCAGTTATATGTTCAAATATTTGAAAGTTTCTGTAGAATTTTCAATTTCATGCAAAGGAATTTATATAACTTGAGTTTGTAGAAGCCAATCAGCGATAGAGAATTAAAAAATGGTAGTTTTCCACAAATGAAGGCAATTTAAAAAGTTTTCGGGTAATATCTTAGACAAAAACATTATTTTGTGTTGTCGTGGAGATGATGAATGAGCAGAAATCAAATTGGGAATAAAACAGTGAATTAGAACTCATTAATGCCGATGTGTTTTGGAATGTTGCCTGCTAATTTTACTGAGTATAATATATTTATTTTATCAAGGCTAATTTTGTGTAAATAAGTCTACAGTTTATAAGTTTAATTTTAGTTTAATTGGTCTTCTCAAGGTAATGTACGCAATTAAATTCATGGTATTTTTGCATTGTGCAAGAATGATAAAATTGCAGTCTAGCAATTGGACATTTCCGGAATCAATTATGCTTCACGCAATTACCATTTTGTTGAAAACGAGTGTTCGTATGTTACATATTTCATGTTCGTGTGCAAACAACGTAATATTTGCTAACTCCGGATGGAAAATTGTACGAAAATTGTTTTACATCCAAATAGGCATTTAACGTGCTATTTATTGCCTTTCGTATTTAACCGCCGAGAAGTAAACTTTTTTTATTATTGTACAATTTCATTATCGCGCGCATCACGGTTTAAACCGCGCTGACAGATAAAATGAAGGCAAGTGTCGATCTCTAATTGGCCAAATACAAATAGATAATAGCGTGCATTCCAGACTATAAGGCGCAATTTGGAACTCAATTTCGTTATTATTTCGGCAATGCGCCTTATAATTCGGTGCCTGCCAAAAATCCTGAAGTGAAATTAAAATGACCTGAAATATTCAAAAAAACTGAAACCGTACCTATCAATTTGCCACTCTGTTGTTATTTATTTCAGTATACGCCATCATTATCTTTTATGTTAATGACTCCTGGCATTTCACTCTATTTGTTGTAGCCATCAATCACAATTAAGTATTTCATCTTTTTACTGTAGGTGCCTATATTACATAACTGAACGCTATGAAATTCTGTTTTCGTACCTACGACTTATGAATACCTAGATATGTAAAAATACAAATTTAGGAATTTAAATTGATGTATTTATTATTAAAGTGGGCAATCGAAGAGTTATTGGTTACGTGTTAAACATATATCTTATGTGTGAAGACCCATTAAAATATGGCACGCCATACATCCAGGTGCGCATCTGGATGCAAAAAAAGACGGTGCATATTTCCACCCTAATTTGGCTGTCGTAAGCGCGTCAAAAATGAAACCACATTGCTCTATAAAATAGGCTAGTGTCAGTATTTAATTAGCTAAATACTAATAAATAGTCTTTTTTAACAAATGATCTCCGAGCATTGTTGGAGACGCGTGAAAACGAACAATTCCAGCTATATGGTTAAAACGGAACTACTGTACTGAACGATGTTACGAAAACGTCTTCATAAATATTCATTGTGGTAATTCAAACAAATGCAGTAACAGAAACCTCTAGAATGATCGTGTGCTCACATTGAAACTGGTAGAAGTCAATGGTACCGCTTACAAGCATGCAGAATGTCATCTAAAGCTCGATGTAGAGCCCGCAATAGTAGTTATTCCTATATGTATAAATGAATATACCCATTAAATAAGTCGCGTTAAACAATTCTGATAAAAATAAGGTTGGCATGGTGTAAAATATAATAGCTAATTCTCTTCATTATCAACAATCAAATGAAATAATTCATGCTTTTACGTAAGGAATTTTATTCTAGCAGATATTTCCATGCAAAAATATAATTAAATCGAATTCCATTATTTAATATAAAGATAAAGCTACGTAACTAAAATCAATTTCAATGTCAACATTATAGAAATCCAAAATAACCGCAATCTAATGACTTATTTAAAATTGAACAAGATATTAGTGCATGGAATTTGTCTTTGGTAAATTACATTAATTTAAACTTAATTTTGTGCTTTCCTGTGCTCGTTTTAAATTTAATGATTATTTATCGAAAATATGCTTTATTGTATTGGTTTTTTAGGATCAAAAAGAGGTCATGTTCAAAGAAGAGCTCTTATGTTAGGCTTGCACGTACAGTGTAGATTTAACACGGAGATCATATAAGATGCATTTGGTACTTCATAATCTTAATCCTACACGACTGACTTTGTGTTAGAAAATTAAAATTATGTAGCAACGCTATCTGGATTTCATAAGAAATCGACGATCGTTTAAAAATTAAAACAAAATAGCCACTTTTTACTTTTAAAATAGATTTTCGTAGCCAACTATGTTTCCTAATAAATGAAAAATCCAATCCCAATAACAAGTTTGGAAAAAACCGATTTAACTAAAAAGATTCATAAAATTCTGAGCCTAATTTTTTTTATACAAAAATGATTTGATATGATGAAGATAATTCTCTAATCTCAAATAAAACATGGTTATAACAAAACTAATTTCTGCTTATAAAATAGTTTTCTACTTGATAAATGTAAAAGTCATGCAAGCTAAAAAAAGTTTTATAAGTCTAATAATTTGTGCATATCGCCGATTGTTAAGTACCAAATTTTACTCCTCACGTGTGTTCATTAGGTAATAGTTTTACGTTACACAATAAACACAAAAAAATAAATGATTCAGCATTTCATAAAGTTCGCTGTAATAAAAATATCTTGTCTGAGTATTGCAAGAATAGAAAGCATAAATTTTATGAGATACATGTGACTAGGTCGTTTCAATATTTTCCGTGTTTCGTATACTAAAAAATATATTATTTTTTTGTCGAGTAAAAGAAAACCAAATTAGTAATTAAGCTGGTATTTTATACGACTAAATTTTCTTCACCCTAGTGAATGGTAAATTGATTTAATAGTGTTTCGCCTATTAAACAAATCCTAGGAAACTTAAATTTCTTGTGAATTAATACTGATTGAGCTGTTTATAATATTTTGTTAAAATGACAAAACATGGTTTGTTGTTAACAGTGCTGTGGACCACAATAAACTTATTTGTTTTACAATAGGGAAAAAAGTCCAAACGTCTAACTGTTAATTGAAAATGCAATACAAATTTTATTCATATTTGTTGCACACTTAAATTTTAATTAAATAAATGCTATCAAGGCAACATTTTTCTTCGAAACTGGATAACACTTAGAATATAAATTTACACTTTCTGAATTTTTTGGAGTTCATGATCAGTTTAGAGTATTTTAATTGAATGAAGAATTTCGAAATTTAAAATTTTTATTCTACTTCAGTTTGAAGTCACTGTGAACGCATTTAAAAAGTATAAAATTTAAATTTAAAACCTACATTATCTTAATCAAAACAATGCCTAGCAAACATAAGTAAACCTCAAAACCTTTGAAACACTATATGCTAAAGCTTAATTGACATTATTATTAAATCGCCCAAATATTTTACTGAAATACTATTGTATAGCGTACTGAAAAACAGACTAAATAGGTCAAAAAGTTTCATAATTAATTCTATTTTTCGATCAATTGTTATAGAAGACTGACTTTTAATGAAACAGATATTTTATATTTGTAATTAGGATGGATACGCAGCTCATTGTCGTCTTCCAAAGGAATGCGGTCACCTAGGATGAGTAGTAGTTTCTGCTTTATCACCGAACCACATCATATACCGAGGATGATATAGTAGCTATATTAAGAGCCATCCATGTTAAACCTCTCATAGGACTCTAGTGAATCGTGGCACTTTTTAAAAAAAATATATACTTTCAGCTTATGTCAGTCGCGTTTCAATTGGCAACCATGTCAGACCTCCGATGGTCGTGCAGTTTTACAGATAATTATGGTTTTATTTTGAGAATATGAGCGGTTTTGTTTAACGTATCTAGAATATACATTATTTTATTTATGTACTCTTTGATGCACAAAAATAATATAGATTTATTTAAGAATTAGGTATTGCTCATTTTTTAACAAATTAGCTAAATTAGCATCAAATCGATATAATAAATTCAGCATGAAGAAATGGTATATTATAAAAAAATTTATGCGTTTCTTTCTTACCAGCGCCTCCACTTCATGAGTCAGCAATACCAATAGGCACAATTTTAACAAAATTGAGATATATCACCAATTCGGAACACATATTACCCCAGAAAATTCATACACTCGGGTCTTAATCGATATACAATATCTAATTTTGGGCGAAATATGACACGATGCAATTAAATTTCTACTAGCTCAATATTATTTTTGAGAAGAATTTACATATATATATATATATATATATATATATATAAGCGATTTCGTTTTATATTTTGCGATCCCAGTAACAAAGTATTTCACACACAGTCGAGAAGGATATGAAAAAGTCAACGAAACTTATTATAACATGTATATATGCGTTTTTTTCATATTGAATTCTTATCATTAGGAAACTCTATCACATCTTATAACCACTATATATTTGGTCAAGGAATGTGGTACATGTGGACGGTACACTATTCATAATATATTGATGTATTTTTTTCATCTTTTCGAGAGCTTTCGGGTTATTAATTTCATTGATGTTGATCAATTGTCGAATCTTATAAAATTTGTCATCGTTATTCAATGGCTATGTAACTTCTATTGATCTTAGATGTAGCATTGTTTTCAGATAATAGTTATCTTCATTGAATTATTCACAAATGAGACCCTAGCTTCTGTGAATAGTTAACACTAACTAATAATATTGATTTTAATGCGGTGTTTTAAACGCACTTACGTAAAATGACATTTTCCATGCATCTGATATTATACATTTGGAAATCCTACGAAAATGTAATTTTGCATTCTTTAAATAGTCGAATCATTGCCTCTGTAGAAGGCAGCTCCAGTTTTCGAAACATTTTATATTAGCAGTTTGTTTTCTGCCCTAATTTGACCAAAAGGATGAAAATATGAATGATAAAACTGATAGGAACATTTAGCATGAGAAATAAATGACACGAGTTATCCCTTACTTACTTAATCAATACCGGAAACAGTGCCAATAATTTTAGCATTTCTAATAACTTATAATGATTCTACATGTTATTTTACTATTTAATTTGCGCCGTTTATGTTTTTTCTAAAATATTTATCAATTTAATCATCCATTCATGGCTAATATTCTGAAAAATATTTAACATCACTTCTGGCCTCATATAGTAGGCCAAAAAATTATCAGGGGCAATCTAGTCATTCTTAAAGGAATTTCACATTTGTATGCCATTAATTTACTTTTATAATGACATGTATTGAAATATACTTTATTACTGATTAATAATTGTATTATTTTTAATTGCAAGCCACGGTCCACACTCGAATAGAATGGTTGTTCCCCTGGAAAAACTAAAATTTTCAATATTTATATCGTCGTCTATTCAGTATGAACAAATAGATTTAGGTTGCAATTTGCCGAGAACTTTTGACCAAATTTAACGTCATACTGACCTTTTAAAAGTGACAGAGTTTTTATATTTTCGGAAGGCATGACAGCTGTGTATGCTTATACTTCAAATTATCATACTCCAGGCAATAGAATGACACAATTCGCACAAAAAAGATGCATTAAATCCATGCATCTAAATGGATATACTCTTTTTCTCAATAATTACACTTACTCTGTCAATTAGGCTGGCCAAATGTTATGCCTCCACCTGACGCTGAATAAAAATAATTTTTAAATGACTCACAGTTCTTCTATGACAATTTTATTATGCTTAAAATATTTCAGCATGCTTATGAGAATTTAAGAAATAATGAGAATTTATGTTCGGCGATTTTGGAGAACTAGCAGCTTTGTAGTATTTTGTAAACATTTTTCTTCGTTTATAGATTCATTAGCCAGATGTATAACTGGTTGCAATTTGTGCAAATGGAACGATTCGGTCTACTATGCCCAACGGACGTATCCTGTTAGTTTAATTTTTGTAACAGGAAGTTGAGGCAACATACGCGCGGTATATTTACACGGATTAGCGAAAATTAAATCGGCATAGATATTTTACTAAAATTTAAATTGACAAGCTGAATTTCAAAATGCACTAATTTGTTTAGTTGCAAGTTTTACTCTTACATGAACTACTGTTGGTAGGTTACCGGCGGGTTCTGACACCGTTTTTGCACACGAACAGCTGCATACGATTTTTCGCGCAGTTGTTCGCGCATGCAGCTCATTACGGGGATACAACACAGGAATTTAGTATGGTTT
The DNA here is from genome assembly GCA_029291075.1 of Eudiplozoon nipponicum. Taxonomy (NCBI): domain Eukaryota; kingdom Metazoa; phylum Platyhelminthes; class Monogenea; order Mazocraeidea; family Diplozoidae; genus Eudiplozoon; species Eudiplozoon nipponicum. The sequence continues at coordinate 53,777 of JAQBSW010005489.1, forward strand.
TGTGGATACCAAATAACTTTAAGATGTCAGCAGGGACACAAATACCGACGAGAATCGATATAACAGGTATATGTTGAGTGATAAATATTCAAGCCATCGTATGGCTCATATAAATCTTATTAATATAATAGCAAACATACAATATGAATACTGTTTTTAATTACGTTGCAAATAAAATAGTTTTAAAATGACATATATATATATATATATATATATATATATATATATATATATATATATGTTTTCATTTTTTAAATTAGTTTAATTTCGTACCAGATAATATTTTTTTCCGAAAAAATTGAAAATAAATAAATTTCTTTACAAATTAACGAATCAAATCAAAAATATTTTAATACTTGTTCAAAGCGGAATTTTTTGTATAATGGGCAATTAACCATAGAAATTTCCGTTGAGACGACCAGCAAGCACTAGCAAGTCAGCCCATAAATAGTATCACGAACCTTGCCGGGTCTAATGGGATACAAACATCGTCCAGTTTAAGGTGAAGATTTGAGTTTTGTCTAACTACACAGCGACACTAAGTGTTAAATTTGTATTAATGAGATGCATGGAATTGTGCCACAATCAAAGGGAGAGTATTGGCAGCTAAAGGAAACGTTGGCAACTGGCACTGGGGCAGAGAGTGATCATCAGCATTAGTTGGCAAACTATGTAAGAGGAGGAAAACTCCGAATACAAAGCGTCTTCATAAGGAATGGGCGACCTAATGCCCTTTTAAGGAATACATACAGCATCGGATGTTGTGTAATAAAAATGGTCACATTATCTGCTGAGGCGAAAAGGGTGGATACGAAAAATTAGGCTAGTGCAGAAACCTTCATGACCAATTCTATTTTTCACTCTCTTTCATTTTCTTAATCTTACAATAGATTCTATAAATATTGTGGGTGTTAATCACATTACTGATCCGAATATCGTAAATAGTTCAAGTAGACAACCATTCATTCAACTTAGGTTAGGTTTTAATGTCGGCATATTTATTGTACAAAACATAAAAAAACTAGACAAAAAGAAGCACTTGAACGCACATTTGATAAATAATAAATCGATTTATATTCTTTATCTAAAACTAGAATACAGGTTCCTACGAACATTACAGAACTGGTTGTACCATCCATGTTTACGCGTTTTCGGCTTCCAAACTCTGGCTCCACGGAGCTAACTCAAGCCTGTAAGTGGGACGTGGGTATTGTCCTAAGCTTGCTTATCTGAATTTACCCCTTTAAATAGCCGAGTTTTTGCGGCACACATAAATACAACTTATTAAATGAATGCCAGCAAACATTCAACGTTGCCTTTTCGTTGTGTTTGCATATGCCTACACTGAATGCAGCACAGACGATGGCAAGGACGCATTTTACTACGATCTAAGCTCTTTACTAAGTAGAGCACAAATTCAGACAGCGTCTTGGTTATGGATGACATGAAAGCTCAAGTTAGACTCCATAGGAACGCCAAATTTCATTTTGGTCGCAGATACATTTCAAACTTGATGCACATAGATATTGGTAAGAGACTGTTGGAGAGAAGCGCGGAACCTAGATTACATTTAAGCAGCACAGACTTCAGACGTAGTGTAAGACGTAACGCCACATAGTGTCCTCAAGCCTTTAATCAACGGTAGACTCAAATAGATCATGTAGCAATTAGTAATAAATAGCGTGGTTAAATTCAAGTCTGTCGTTCGTTTTAGAACGCTTATATCGACTCGGACCATGCACCTATACCTTTATAGATTTGCATTAAAGTTTTCCTGAAAAATAAATAAGATTTTACCTCAAATAGGTATAACCAAACTCGTACAACTGTCCATCTGACAAGAGTTTGTATATATTTGAAAGTCAAAGTTAACCGGTCTTGATGGCAAAAATTCGTATTTACTTTGAACAAAATCAATTCTACTATGCACAATGCTTGTACTACTGTGTGTGGCATTGTAGGCCCCCATAGCAATAAACATTGGTTTACTATAAAATATATGGAGATACTCAAATCAGTGACAAATTTTACTTATCTCGACATGTAGAAAATTAAAAGCCCAATTTAAGTGCAGTCTAAATGTCGATCTCGAAATTTTTTGGGTCAAGAAGGCTAAAGAGATAGAAAAAAAAGTTGAAATTAGATAATATCCGTTATTTTCTGCATCTAATCTGCAAAACAATCTGATAAAATAAAAAAGTAATTAATACCATAAATAATAGTAAAAACCATCTAATAACCAATAAAATAAGTTGTCTTGATAGGTGGGCTGAACACTTGAAATATCAAAGCTTTTGAGCACCTGCATCAATTTTGATTACCGAAGGCATACTTAAATCGACTGTGTGGTATATTAATCTCCCAAAATATCAGATTAAGAAATAAGGGATGTAATCCAATCTCCTAAACGTAGCAATACTGCAGGTCCCGATAATTTTCTTGAGAGCTTACTTAAGAATGATGGCGATATAAAGTCTGGAGCGTCGACTAAAATATTTTATATGATATGAATTGAGGAGCCCGTGTCGAATGTTTGAAATTAATTGAAACTATTTCCTATTTTCAAGAAAGGCAATATTAATTCGCCTGATAACTATTGTGGTATAAGTTTGACTCCAGGATACAATTTAACAAAAATTGATTGCTCGGGAGGTGATTAAATTTCTTTAAATCAAGTTTGCGAGCTTGAAGTAAACACCGATCTCTTTGTATTTAACTGGCCGTCGAACAACATGCCAAACTATTATTATAATCAAGGTTGTGGTCTTGGATATAAACACCTTGACCCATTAATACTATATGCCGTATGTCCAAGAATTGTATAGTGTAGAAAAGGCAATTCATCCAGTAGACCGGTTTCGTCCTTATTGGAACTCATCAAGTACTGGCCAGAATTTGCCGCGGACAGGATACGAACCTGGGCACGTCTGCTTCGGAATCTGGTGCTCTAACCACTGAGCTATCCTACTGCACACTACACTACACACAATTTTCAGTTATATACTAACTAATGTAACTTGTTTAGTCTATTTTTCCTTTAGGTGGTGCTCACCTGGCATCCATTTAGACCCAAAGTTCCAACTAACCATCCCCAATCTGTCATTACTGAATGGACACCACACTACATGGGGAAGTGGTATTGAAATGAACATTTATATAATTAAACGAACATTGGTTGTGCGGGTGGTGATAACAATTGTATAATCAAGGATGCGGTCTTGATA